>CAJNIZ010011137.1:64358-100720 GCA_905231905.1 Symbiodinium pilosum | reverse complement strand
TTTTGGGGCGTTTTTGGGTACAAGCCTAGTTTGGGAGGTGAAACGGACCAAACAGATTGTTCCCATTAGCCCAAAGGGGGAGGGGGGGGCCTCTGGGGGTGTTCTGGCTGGATCCCTTTCTGATCTATACGCCGCCCGCTCTTTGGGTTTTGGATCTTTGGACGGCCTGTTTTCAGTTGTCTGCCTGTCAGTTGTTGCCAACATGTACACATGAGTGATTGCAGAATTTCAGTTTGAGCTTTTCATGTCTCCAATAGACGATTTTCCTGTTCTGGATGTTCCCTCGTTATTCGTGTGCATGTGTTGATTTGAACCTTTTTCGGATGCATTTTGATGCGGCAATATTTTGGGGCAAACCGGAGGTGGAGTGGTAGCTGGCCATTGGCCTTTTAGTTTGAGTGCCCACCCATCCCACCCCAAGTAATATTAACAGCCTGTATAGACCATTTCCGAGGGGCGGATATGCTGTATCCCTCGGTCCACCAATGTGTCACACGCACAGCTTTCTTGAAGAATGCAATGTGCCAAATCAGATTCGTTGCAGGCTGTTCATTCCAAAACATCCCATTTCGTGTGAGTGAGCTCTTTACATGTCTGTTCGTGAATATATTGACATCAATGAATTGATTGATGGAGAAATTTGTATATATATATATATATTTTCCTGAGTGCCTCTCCTTCTTCTATATTTGGATGTGATGAAAGTCCTTTGGACTTGATTCAAATATTTTGGGGCGTTTTTGGGTACAAGCGGAGCATATTGCTCATAACTATGCAGCCCCGGACCCACCTTTTGAGCTGCCGGCTGCGCGATCTCTGTGTTTCCCCTTGCAGTGAGACCGGTGAGATCTATGTACAAAAAGTCCACAGACTTGTGACCGCCTGGTGAAGGCCGGGGCTTCCAGAGCCGACATTGTTGGCCTGGGCCCGCTGATCCCATGTGCTTGAAGTGACATCGCTTGTCATGCGCAGTGACAAAGGGTAATTTCGGACACATGTGGATGTAGCTCTGTGAGCCCTTTTTTGGTGGTGGCGCTGCCCCCAGAATTGTGGATCCATGCGATGACATAGAACCAGACAATCGGCAGTCTGTCCATTCCACCCCTTGGCCACGGTTGTGAAAACATCTGAGTGCATATGCGGAGTATATTCAGCCACGTCTAAAGTGATGTTATTTGGTGAAAATATTTTC
The DNA here is from genome assembly GCA_905231905.1 of Symbiodinium pilosum. Lineage (NCBI taxonomy): Eukaryota > Dinophyceae > Suessiales > Symbiodiniaceae > Symbiodinium > Symbiodinium pilosum. The sequence continues at coordinate 99,528 of CAJNIZ010011137.1, read as the reverse complement.
GCGCGAATATTTCGCCTCAATACTTGAGATAGGAGTCGAACAGTGTTATTTGGATCCGTCACAAGTTTGACTATTTCCTTGACTGAGAAACAGCATGGTTTTCCCTAAGCTGGAATAAGTGGACTTCTACCGTATAGGGGTGATGACTTGATTCCAGCTGGGAAAGTTTGTGGGGAAAACACAATTAGTGTTGTTCCCGTTTTCTATGATATCATGTCTCATTTCATGGTTGGTTGGGCTTGAACAATTCTGCAACACATGTTTCCGTTTTGCTGTAACCATGTGTGCCAGCGACCTGGCGTTGACATGTGGAGATGGCATGGTTGTGTTGCAAGTTGGCTCATCAGCAGAGCCGTTTAATTCTTGGACCCCCACCTTCCACACCCCGTCCACTTGGCCACGGTGGTGAAAACATCTGAGTGCATATGCGGAGTATATTCAGCCACGTCTAAAGTGATGTTATTTGGTGAAAATATTTTCGCGTGAATATTTCGCCTCAATACTTGAGATAGGAGTCGAATAGTGTTATTTTGATCCGTCACAAGTTTGATCAATTCCCTGATTGAGAAACAGCATGGTTTTCCCTAAGCCCTAAGCTGGAATAAGCCCCCTTCCCACTCCTTCCCCCCTCGCCCCCCCCTCCCCCTCCTTTAAGATGTAAAATATCGCGCCAAATCCAGCTCCCACCCCTTTCCCCCCCCCCCCTTTCTGGGATATGAAATATTGTGCCGAGTGGGACATGTTATCTATGTACCCACCCTTCCCGGCCCCAGATATAGGATACGGATACGAATACAGAGCTTACACGTCAGTGATCTATCCCCCTTTCCTTTAGGATATGAAATTTGTGTTGAGCGTCATTTTTGTTTTCTTCGCCCGAACGCGTCCGTATCTATTTTTCCTTCACATGGACTAGTGGATAGGATATGAAGTTGCGCCGCAGTATCTATGTATGTATGTATGTATGTATGTATCTATTTGTCTATCTGACTCCCCCATCCCCCACCCCCCGTCGTGTCGGTAACCACCCCACGTCGGTAACCCCTCCATAAGGGGTGATAAGGGAAATGCGGATACTATTTGTCTATCTCCCGAGATAGTTGCAGACAATCCTGGAGCTGGATGCTGCGCTCAGATCTTATCGATGTGAATTACCAAGGCCAAATGATCCCATCAATGACCCATCTTGAATGCTGTCATGTCCATATGTACTTCATGGCTCTTGCCGACACCTCTTCTGAGAGTCGCGTGCGGGTAACTTCACCGTGTTCAGCTTACGCTGATGTTTAGCCGGCATGTAACCCAAACCAACCCAAATAGGTAAATCTATGGGCAACGAGATATGTTTTCGCCATTGCGAAAGACATCGATTTGAAAAAAAAACAGGGGCTGCTGAGCTTTCATTTCTGTGTTTGAGCGTTATTGCGCCATACACACGTAACCATGCTTCCAACATTTGCTGTTGTCTTCCAGCTGACCTTTGACGTGTTTCATGTCAAGCCCAAAGCCTTGTTTCCAACAGTTGTGACCCACACCGTGTCCCACAAGAAACCCACACCATGTTCGCGTTTGATGTTGCGTTCACATCCGGACTTGCGCCGTGTCCCAACGCTTTCTGCAGACCATGTGCCCCACATCCATATCATGCCAAGCATTCCGCGGTATCTTAAGCCCATGACGCGGAGCATCTAACAAGTGATTGGGCCCGATCCTGGATAACGACAATCGTGACACGCACACAGTATCTTCGTGTTGTTGTTGGTGTTGCTAGTAGATCATGTAGTGGCGCGGTTTCGGTAGGCGAACAAGGGCGAATTTAGACTTCATATGCTGCCGGCTTCTATTTTGTGTAAGGCACGATGCAGCCACACATCTGAACGCTACCTCATGCGACGGAAATTTCTGAACATTGTTGCCATCCTTTTCAACACCGTAGCTACAATTCTTGTCCCGTCTCGTTGCACATGCGTGCACGATTGCAAGAGAGAATGCTGCTGGGCAGGGCATGCCGGTCAGGTTTGAGCTTGGACAATATGACTGTTTCGTTTTTTTTTTTGCTGGGGAGTTTATGGAGGATGTTCGCCCTTGTGGGGTTGGGTGGGCGGTGGCAGTTTGAATTGCCTGAGACTGCTGCTCTTGGAGAGTGGAGGGTCTGCAATATTTGTGGTCTGACGATATGTGAAGCTTTGTTGAATTTTGAATGGATTTCGCTATAAGGCTTTCAGAATTGTTTTGCATTTGATGTGTGTCGACACGAGTTGAGACTTCTGAGGTGGCATGTAGATCCAGCTTTGAATTGAATTCGGGCAGCGGTACAGTTGGAGATATCAAATACAACAGAATCGTAAACATATAGGACTTGCAACCAAAGGACATTGAATTTCCAGATGCGTATGCGCGGAAAAAGGGTTGTGGGATTTGATCATGGCCTGATTGCACATGTCAACATGTTTGAGGGCTCAGAATGGTTTTGCCGCTGTTTGGGGACAGTGAAGCTTAACCTTACGTGGATGAGTAGTTGCGTAGCTGCCCGAGCACGCCCTCTACCAAAGCCAAGCCATTTTGGCTCAATTGCCGCCTTCACGGGTGGCTGTACTGCATTAGGGAAGTTGTCCAGGCAAACGGTAGTGGTCATTGAGAGACCACGTTGACATTTCTTGGGTGCGAAACGGTTGCCGCTCTTTTCTTATGTTGTCTTGCTCTACATTACATACCCATGTTGAACTTGAAGGGTCCAAGCCGCACAACAGTTTTCAGTTCCACGGGAATCTTCAGGTGCATTGCAAAGAAATTCACATTAGTATGTGCAAGTCAAATATTCGGACAAGAAGCCGCCTTTGCGGAGATATTCTGTGCCACAAAGACCGGACATGATGGGACTTGCAAAAGTTGTTTGGTCTTGTTTGTATGCCTACATGGTGGTATTGTTCATGCAAACCACGGAAATTCTGCATTTAATCTTATCTATTCAGCTTTCAGCACCTAGCGTGTCAAAATTGAGCTGTTGTCCAACCCCAAAATAATGTACCGTTTTGCTTTCGATTGCCGTCTATGTCCAGGAAACACGATGGTCTGCTAGTGTGCTAGTGGCGAAGCAGGGTGGCATGGGAAAGATGGACAAAGCATGCGACAGGTTTGATAGAGTGTAATCAAATTTGATGGAGGCTACGATCCAATTCTGCATTCTTGAAGCGGGCATGCTCCCTAACATGAATCAGCAGTCATGGTCAAGGAAAGCCTGTGTCCACTGCACGTGTTTCAGCAATCCAGCAGGCTGGAATGGAACGTCTGAAGACTACCGCAGATGAGGAGGTTCGGTGGGCAGAACTTCGTGCTGGTCAAAGTTGGAATTGACATGCTTTGCATGCGTGTCCCAGAGCAGCTGAGCAGCACATATGCTGTAGGCCCATGTCGAGCCTTCGAAGGCTCCTGCAGAAGATGAGGTGGGGCTTACAGAAGGCATTTTGTAGTCATGTGAGGCCGCTTTTGGATGGCAGAAGAAACAGAGGTCTGTTGCAGAATGATAAAACATGTAGGTGGACCTTCAAGACGAACAGCCTCGGGTTGCCACAACGGGGTTATCCCCAAGACTCTCTGTTAGGTGATATGGAGCTTATTGCTTAGCGTCTGGGCTTGGTCTTGGCTAGCCACACTTGTTTTCACCTAGGTGATTAGCAAGTTGTTGCTGTGATTTCATTGTGAGGCCGATGAGTTCTGTGCGATCTGTTTCGAGACGGGCCAGTTTGTGGACTTGCCATGTTCCTGCGTCTCGGCTCTTTTGACATGTTGTCCATGTTGGTTCATGGGAGCTTGAGCTTGGGTTTGACTGACAGCTCAGGAGGCCCCATTTTGACATTGTGGTTCATGGTTTTGGGAATTGGTGAGTAGAGCCAGGGTTATAAAGGGTTCTTCGTGGCTCAGAATTCAGTTCCATTGACCCTGGCTTCTTTCCGGTCTTGCTTCAGAAGCTGCGATTCGTTGCCAAACCAGGCTCTGTCAAGTATTGCGTCAGCTGCTGGGATCACGCCCTGGCTTCATCCGTGGCATTGCGGGGCCGAGCTTCCCGTCAGCAGGTGTCTTTTGAACCGTATTCTGTGGTTGAGGAATGAATGGGCATGAATTGGCATCTTGAGATATAGCCCAGCTTTTGAACTCGGGTGGTCGTTGCTTTGTCAACGTATACAGCACCACGGTGGTCAAACGAGATTGTGGCATGGCGACCTGAGCAATTCTTGCAAAATGGTGCAGCCTTCACGCGTTGGTCATAATGTGGCTGGCATGACATAGGGTTTGTATGAAACGCTGTCCTGACTAGATAAACTGCAGCCTCTCGAATGCATGTCTGAAGATAATCCAAATCTCTAGGCTTCAAGCTAGGAAGAATACGGCTCTCAGTACTATCCGCCACAACTGAAGCCAGAAAACACAAATTGTAGGGATAAATCGCACGCACCAGAGTCCACTCATTCCTCCTACGAGCTTCCACGCTCCACCTTATGCCTTGAGAGCTTTAATTCCCGGCGATGTATGTTTCAAAAGCCATGCGTTGTAACCCCAAAGCATCCTGAATGAGCTCTGCGCGAGCATTCTTCGTAGAAGCACGGCAAAACTAGGCGAGGCCGCTGTATACATCCAATCCACGATGGTTCGAGAAATTTCAGTTGCCGAGGCCAATTGCCCCTCTTGCCGATGCGCTTTCAAGGCGGGGGTCTTTCTGGGACCACTGAAGGCAGCTTTGGGTGGAAATTCGGGGGTTTCGGTGGTGCCCTTGGGAACCGGAGAGGAACCCTTCTTGATGACAATGGTGACAATGGGGTAGGAATTATTCTGAAAATTCCATATGTCAGGATGTTATGACGCAGGGTCTTGAACCAGAAAATGCTGACGAGATGTGAATCATACGAATTCGTGCTCTTTACAGCTTCACAGTCCTCAGGTAGCATGCTAGGTGGCAGGTGCATGACCTCTTATTCGCATGTTCAATGATTGCTGAAGAGAGCTGAAAGAAGCTGCTTCAAGCACGTAGATCAGGCAAGTTCGTCGTGTTTTTTTACGACATGGCGGACAAACGCCTTTCACAACACAGCTTTTCTTTTTGGGCGGGTCAAGCTGTTAAGGTGGACTATGACACCGAGAGTGGTCGCCTCGTGTTCTCCAGGGATCCGCAAGGCCGCTCCTTTTTCGGCGTAGCCTTCAAAACAGATGCACCATTACACTTGATCTACGTCGCGGATGAAGTTTGGGCTACGGGAAACTTCCTTGTTATGGGACAAAGCCCGATTAGGCGGTAGTGTGGGCCTGTGCTTGGACAGTTCAAAGATCTTGAGCGTCTTGAAGACCTGTTCCCTGAGGTGTTCAGACATCATTCGCACGATTGTTCGCACGATCATTCGCACGTGTCAGCATCGAACGATTCGCATGTCCACAGCTGAAAGAGTTGCTCTGGTAAGCAACCTTGATGGCCGGGTCCAGCAGATCAGTTCTCCGAGAAGAGAATAATGCAGCAGCACTCCGTCATGGCTTGTGATTGCTGCCTCAACCTGCCAGGCAACGCAACTTGCGACTGGAGAACGCAGCTTTACGAAAAAGCCATTTGCCTCGCAAGACGGGTTGAGACACGTCGTGATTCTCCTGTGGAGCTAACACCAAAAGCTTGAACCTGAGCAGCTGTGATAAAGGATGTAAGGCCAGGCACCTTCGACCGCTGTGGATCATACAAGCCCTGGTGACAAAATTGTCCCGTGTCCTCGTATGAACCTGTCAGTTCACCCTCAGTCCTCTTTCAGGTGCGTTCAGTGCAGATAAGCAAGCTCCGCGGCTTTGGCGCAGTGGCCTCTGGGACCGGGTCTGCAAAGGGTGCCTGCAGGGTTCATGGGACTTCGGTTTCACCTTGTGACACATGATTCATAGCCTCTCTTTCCCAGGCATTTATGCATACCTATCAAGTCCTGTCACGCTTGTATACAGCTGCCTTCCAAGTTTCAGGCAAACTCAGAGACTATGCACAATCTACATGTGATCTATGGAACCTTGAACACATCGGACCATTTGCGTTGAGTCGCTGGAGGCAGTGCAAAGTCATTGAGAGCCTGCCTTGAGACACTTCAAGCTTTGCAGGAAGGCCAGTCCAAGCAGAGGATGTGGATGCGACGTGCAGCCGCGATGCGCAGCAGACTGCATTGGGAAGCTGGATGGATCCATTTAAACAGAGTTTGTGAGGACTTGGGTCATGCACGCTGAACGCTTAGAAGCAAAACTACTGCACCTCAGAAAAAAACTCGATGAACGAGAACTAAGTATGGTAAGAGCGCCACAACTGAGCAGGCCCCACTCTTGACAGCTGACAGCGGCTGGAATCTAGCTAGAAGGAGTGGATAGAGCAGGATTCCTGACGCCTGTTACCAGGTGTTTGCGGCGCTGAGCTCGAGCACATCAGCAGCCGTTCAAGTCCCTCAGCAGAACAGAGCCCGGTGTTCTCTTCTTTGCTTTCAAATGAGGAGCTCAATGACTGCCGGCCTCAGCCGCAAAACAAACGAATGAGGGTTGCAGACTTATGTGACTGACCTCTTAGGCTGCCAATCCCATCCAAAAGCTGATGGCGGAATGGGCTCCAGTTGTGCCCGATAGTTCTCCATTGCTCTATCCACCCCCACACTAACTCAAGAACCCAAAAACCTAGAAATGAATCCGAAGCCCACTGCTTTTAAGAACCTTACTCCATCAACCCCAATCTGAAATCTGTGTAGTTGGTTTCGACGTTCGCGCGGCAGAGGCGTTCAGGAGTAGGACTTCAACTGTGACTCGAAGAGCTACAGCGCTAGTTTTTGCAGCACACCTTGCTATGTACCTACCCGAACCGCGTACCCTACACCCGTACCTGAAACTGTGAACCCTGACCTAAACTCTAAACCGTGTACTCTAGACTCTAAACCCCAAACCAACTGCGGTATCCTTAAGCGTTGCCCTCAAGAACGCCTAAGCCTAAGCCCCAGCCCTAAGTCCCAAACCCTATAAACCGTGTACCCTGATGCCTGAACATCCTGAACGTCCAACCGACCTTGAGCACTAACCGACCCTGAGCCCAAGCTCAGAAAATTGACGAATGACTTGGTGTCGACGTGTAGCAAGTTCGCATGTTTGAGATGTCGCGAGTGATCTCCACACAGGGAAAAAGGTTGGACACAGATGCACACAGCCACACGCAGGATGGACAACTTGCGTACAATGAAATGAATCAGGGACATGCTGCACATTGATGTTGTCATCATCACGACTCCTGCATGCTTTGCACAGCCCTGTGCATCTGCGAATTGCCATCCTAAGGAATTCTGAAACTGCTGGATGCCTTGGCTTGTTTAGCGTGTCACTTTCCTTTTTAGAGAAGTTAGGAACACCCCTTTACATCTCCTTCCGAATTCTCCTGTTGGACTGTAAGGAAGACATGGAGCCGGGCTGGCGATCGCGGGTCGCCAGAGCCGACGACATGGTGGAGCGGCTATTAGCATCTCGGATCCACTTAGCGAACGATTCAACATGTCTCAATGACGTCGAACGCTGCGGAGATAAGCTAGTCTGCTTGCATGCACGAATTACTCGCGAAGCTCAGCTTTGCTTTCCCGACAGCCTTCGAGAAACAATATTTCCAAGCAATTGTATCTGTGCAAGGGCATGATTTGTTTTTAGTTTGTCACAGCTTGTGCAGAGTTTTCAAGGGCACATCCCTCGCATTTTTTCGAGCGTACGTCTGGGTATCCTTTCCAGGCTCAGGTCCAGCATCTGCTCCGGGCTGCTAAACGGACATCATATCCTGTGGCACTATCAAGTTCAGCCCAAGACGTTTGCGCTTGCAGATTTGGTCTGAGAAACGGTAAAGACTCATAGTCAGACCCAGGGGCTGCAACGGGTTCAGAATCCACAGCTTAGGACAGCTCGCTGGTGACATGCGATCTTTGCGATAAAGTGGCAATCCGCTTCTCAGCTATATAGACGTTGCCAGACAACCCCACAGGAAGTGTTCCCTTCGCAAGGGCTCAGCCACTGCGTCAGCAACAGAGGAAACTATCGTTTACATCAATTGAATAATATATGATCATGTTTTGAGTGCATATAACTTCTGAGATTTCGCAGCTATCCTTCAAAAGCAGTAGACGGTCCGACTGCTTCCTGATACACAGCTTTCAAAAACGATAGTCATCCACAAAATGATTGGCCCAGCATCGTGTGAATTGCGGTTCTCACAACAGCCCAGTAGAACGATAGGGCTCAACAGAAGATGTCGCGATCAATGGAAGAAACACATCTCATATGCGTGTCTATCCCCCAGCGTCTCAGCAGCCTTCAGAACATCCAAGTAGGATTCAAAGTCATGATGCGGCATTGTGCAGAGGTCTTGGCAGCAACAGTAGAATGCAAGTTGTGCTATTGTCACCCTTTGCTCGTTTAAAGCTTGTGACAGGCAAAGGAATAGAGCGGCGGTAAGTCTTCTTGATGTCTGTTTTACGAGAAATTCTTGGTGCACATTTACATGTTGCCCTTTGCTTTTAGTTAGCTTGGCGGAATCCGCTGCTCTTCAAGCCTTGTTGCTCATTCCCCACCCTTGCTTCCATTTAGTTTTCCTTCTTGTCGAGGAGCCAAAGGCGTGTGGACCTGCAAAAATGGGCCTCACACCGTCATGCAGCGAGGTACTAATTGATTGCATTCTCAAGTTATAGTTCGGGCATCGTTGGATTTCTTGTACATTGCGGTTGAGACTTACTTGCCTGAGGCAAACTCTGCCGGGGTTGTCAGCTAGTCGGGCCTTCTTTGAGATTTTTTGAGATTTCTCGACAGGCTTAAGGGGCAGCGCGGTTGGCCAGCGTCTTCTAGTTTTTGATGGAAATTCTATGCTCAGGCCCTTGGAAAATCATTGTTTGTGGGATTCGAGTCGAAACAATCAAAAGGGCAGAGTCATTGACTTCCTTACGGTTGAGAGCAACCATGGACACAATACAGTTTGGTGGTTTGAACGCCGTCGGTGTATGCAGTCAATCTTGTTCACGACCAGAGCGAACAACTTTTACTGACAGAATTCAACGTGCCGTCAAAGCTTATGAGCCCCTCTTGAGGAAGAAGCACTTAATGGGCCTCTTTTGATATAGGTGTTGATGTTTTCGTAGATGGGCCATGACATGCGATGACCCAATTTGTAGCTCGGAGCTTTGCCTATGCTTGTGATCCAGGCACCCGGCCGCATACGACGTGTGCCACATGACCGATCAGAATTAAGACTTAGGGCTGGTTTCTATGGGCTTTTAGCACAGCAGCTCAGGCTGTGTTTTTTCAACACTAGCACTTAATGAAAAACATTTGACAGCGAGATCGTGGGGCTGGAACTTACACATCTCGTTTAGTTGTAGGTCAGAGCAGTGACAGAAGAATATGTGTCAAGCCTTTTTTTGTGGGGAAGCAGGGGGTGTGCTTGTTTCTGGGATTTCAAGATGGTCTGAGATGCAGCTGGCAGATTTGCGGGACAGTATTCTGCCTCGGTGCTGTCGTCAAGTTTGGAAGGCAGCCTGCAGATGGCATTTACAGCTTGTAGGTTGCTGCCAGATTTCAAAATTAAGACCTCAAAGGTTGAACTTGCAGTCTCCACCTGGTGAATTTACAAGGCTTGCGTGTAGATTCGGCGACCTCCATAGATTGGGCGAGCCACTTGTGATTCGTGATGTGGCTGCACGTCTGAACGCCTCCCCTCATAAACGTTTTTTCCAACCCTGTCTTCCTTGCCCCATGCCCCAGGTGAGTCTTGCTTCGAGACGTACTCGGGTGTGGCGATGCCGCTGTCTGGGCATGTACAGAGGAGCGACCCGTAATCCAATCGGCTGAAAGCCTTCAATCCATAAACACGAAGCTTGCAGACTGCAGTCTTATCGAAGCTGGCTAACTTAAAGCGGGGGCCAGAGAAGTAGGTTGGCCATATCAACGCTATTGAAGTCAATGGAAGGACGACTTGCTTCACCTCACATGCGATTACCCCTTCAGTGCACATGCTGGAGAAGCGGTGCCAGAACACATCCGAGGAGCTCAAAAACACGCTCAGTTTTTTGCTGGGACCGAACGCGCCAGACCTGCTGCCAGGCAGTGGTTCAAGAAAAGGGGATGGACCATAACGGGCCTCAGTGTGTTTTCTATGGTAGCCTGCAAAGTTGTAACGAATAGCAGGAAATTTCTAGGAGGTCGTGGACATGGGATTGACACATATCGATGCACAGTGTTGCTTGCAGGACGTTCATGATGCCCAGATGAGTGTGCATCCCAATGTTGCAGTTGAATAGGCATAGGCGGGAGCCCAGATACATGTGCACGTGTGGAAATGTAAACCTCTTCCAGGCATGCACAGCAATGCTCGACGCCCTGCCTCGCTCCTGGACGCGACGCCTCCAGCGGAGCGAAGCTCGCAGTGAGGCTTGGCCTTGGCACAGCACAGCACATGCTGCACACACAAAGCACGCTTAGCACGCTTCTGACTTCTTCGCCTCGCTCCCTCAGAAGCACATGTTCTGGCCAGGCGCAGGTCTGAAGCCCAGCTCCAGCCGCCCGGACAGGTTGGAGCTGGCTTCGGGTGGACTGGCAGAGAAGTCGTTCTGAGCACAGCTCCTCAGGTAAGGAGGTTTTTCCTCTTCTCCCGGGGCATTTCAGGATGCCTTATGAAAGAGTCTGCATAAGCGCTTTTACTCAGTCATAGTCGGCGTTGCGGTTCCCATCTAGTGGAATTTGAGGTGTGTTGGGCAGCCGCAAGTAGAGGGTCAGGCAGTGTTCAGCTTAGCAGTGTCGTGTTGATGCAGCTGGTTCAGTAGTACGCGTTGTTATAGCAAAAGACTCATTTTTGCATTTCAGTGGGAGCTTCAAAGGTGGCTCGATGCCTCGTAGCTTTTCGTTTGGGATCTGGGGGGAGTGATTGTCCTGTGCCATGTGCTAGACTCCTGCCAACTGTGTGCTTGTGTTCGCAAGCCCATCCAAGGAAACCGTAGGTAATGAAGGACTGTTGTGTTCTGTTACTTGAATACTCAGCTGTTGAACCCCGTCTACTGCTCGCAAACATCCTGATAGCTTGAAGTACAAGCCTCTGCCAGAGACTCTTGAGGTGAGATTGTCCAACATTTCATGTGAAGAAGCAGAATCGCAAAGTCCAGATTCTGTGCGAGGGTAGTATCAGCTGGCGTACCACTGCTGGCCCTGCTGATCCCAGTCTGTGCCAGAATGACTGGAAGCTGTTGAGGTGGAGCCCTGATACAGGCAGTGTTGCACTAACCATGCGCTATGATTTCCCGCAGTATGAATCCCGAACTCGTGAAACTAGGTTTGTGACATTCAAGGCTATCTTTATTTTATCTGGGTCTCTTTGCAACTTTGCTTATAGTTGAGAAGTCACATGCAGCCTACGCAGCAATAACGCGGACTTCTTTCGGACTCTACAAAAAGAGACTTCTTGCTAATAAGAAGCCAATCTCAGATCGACGATCATATGGAGATGAGGTTTCAGCAGCACAGCTTTGCGGATGCGATTGGACAATTGTTTTCAACTTCTGTCAGGTATTTAGACACGATAGTCCGGTGGGTTGACTTGGTTATTTCCTTGATCGGCGTAGGTCTGGGTGAGTTTTTTAGGCTGCTACAGGGAGAACCAGTTACAGTTTGGGGACCACGCAGGACCTGTACGCCCAAGATGTGGATTTCAGAGCTTTGCCTGTGGCCACGCTCGGGAGGTCTTTCTGAGCCCTTGGCTCTTTCAAGTTCCGGGATTCAAATGCATAGGCATAAGGTGCACACGCTCATCTAGGTTTGTGTGTGCTGACAAACCACATGCTGTAGTGCGATAAGCCCTGAAAGGTTGCAATGGGGATCAAGCTTTTACAACTTGTCTGGTCACTTCAAACAGGGCCCCGATCCACTACTTTTGTGAGGTGTTGGGTTTAGGGTGATTGCGGTGTGCTAACAGCTAACGGGTAGCAGGTTTAACAGACAAGGCAGGTCCACCCATAAGACCAAACACCTTCAGGCACGTCAGGCACGCGTCAGCTTGAAAGATGGCTGGAGAGTCCTCCGCCGAAGATCCCAGATACAGCATCTGGAAGCGATAGCCTCGTGAAAGTGCGGGGAGAATTAGCATTCGCTAGCATTCGCTGGTGTCTGCCAGCCGGCTGCAAGTTCTCGAACTTCCGGGATCTCCTTGCATCTTGGATCTGTGCCCACAAAAAGCCACGCGACCTCGTACGACCACCAATGGAGTGGATCTACATTGCAGCAACCAAGAGCTCAACCAGGCTTACAACATTTGGTGTGAGCGCTCAGCACAAATCCCTCGGCAATTCTAACTGTCGCATTCTTCGCCAATCAGCGGGGTTTGCTCGACGAGTACGCGCACTTTAAGTTACTACTCACAGATCATCGATGCACAGCTTATTCTTACAACGTGTGGCCGATATTCTGGCATATCGGAACACAGGTGCATCCTGACATAGCAAGGATTTATTACAAGATGCTGCCTTAGCCGTCTGATTTTCAGATCACATCTCTACTTGTCTATAGCTAGGAGTAGCAAGCTTCAGGTCAGCTCTGATGGTACCCGCTTTTGTCCAGGAATGCTTGTTGTTCTGTTTTACCATCTTGTCGGCATTCAGTGCGGGTATTAGATCCAAGATCAGATGTCCAGTGCTAATGGCTACCTTGGATGCAGGTTTCACCTGGATTCTGCTTGTCTGATGCTGGAGTTTTCAGGTCAGCCAAGGCCTACAGGCCATTCGAGCTCGTGTCCAGGGTCGCATGCAGCTTCGCAGCACTTCCTAGCCCTCAGCCCATGTTGCCTCGCAAGTCTAGTTTGTCCTCATAAACGTTTGGCAGGTTTCTAGTGACTGCTAGTGGTTCACAGGATTTGCACCCTGGGAGCGGATCTGCTGCGATTTGAAGTGTTCTGGCTAATTACAAAAGGGCAAACCTGAGCAGCTGTGTTGCCTGAGTTCCACAACTGCTCGCTCCAAGACAGGCTTTCCGACAACATCCCACAGCCACATGGCCAGAGGCCTTGGCTTCCGGACCACCGAAAAAACAAATGGTGAGCTAGTACCCCGTGACATAGCAACAAGCCGATTGGCCTAAAATCTCTGGTGTGCTTTGGAGCCAGCAAGCAAGGGGTATCGGATTTTTTTAACAGAGCAAAGAAAGCGTTGCTGCAAGGACCGCAGAAGGTGTTGGCGCAATGCAGGTTTTGTCCAGCGCTCTGGAAGTCCTGTTAATGGAATTCGCAAGAGAGCGGGGCAAACAGCAGGATGAGCTTCCATGCTCTCAAGTTCATAAATCAAGCCATGAGCAAGGATTTAGGCCTTAGCACTGCGGAGCTTCAGCTTAGCTATGTGTAACAGGCTTTCTTGTGAACGGACACTTGTTCCGGGGAGTTCATGGACTCACATTGGCAGTTGCATTTGCGTAGCTCGCAGCCCTGAATCCCTGATCAGGGCTTGCTGTTTGCCTTAGGAGATATGAGGGCCCTTGCGGCCCCTACGGTCCGATGAACCGTTGCCGCAGCTCATGCAAAGTCGAACGCCGCAGACCCCGCGCTGAACCGGATATTCTCCAACTGCAGGAGTGCTCCATCCCATCTCCTGCGTCGTTCTTGTCCTCATGTTTTGACGTCTGTGTGTTTCACTCTAAGGGCTGAAGCAAAGATTGCAAGGATAAGGCCTCAAGGAAAACAGCGGATCATCAATAATGCCCACCATTAAGAAGACTGATCTTCCTTTCCATGACTCGAGAAGTCCACTTTTAAGCCATGGTAATGTGGTCATGGGCTCTTCAGCCATCTTCACTTGAGACTTCTTTCCCTGAGGTAGATCCTAACACCTAAGAACATCAAGCCTACATTGCTCGATGTGTGTTCGTGCAGCGGGTGATCTACCTTTCACACAGCGACTCGTTCCGGCAGAGGCTGCAAGCACAGGAGCTCACATTGTCATGGTAGCAGCATCTGCAAAGTAGGGTTGCGGTTGTGAGCAAGATATGGTTGCTGGGTGACTGGTTGCTGTAGTGCAGCTAAGAGCCGCACTCTTCTCATCTAGAATTGGGGTACAGTCTGTGGGTAGCAGCTCGACCTCACCACTACGGCAAGAAGAAAGTCTTAGGTCTTTGGACTTGCTCCAGCTGGTTCACATTATGGGTTTCTTTAATTGGTGTCTGCTCGGGAGCTCACGTGAAACCGAAGTAGAGGCCTCATGCGGGACTCTCCCGCTGGCTCACAAGTAGCCAGCGCCAGCTGTACTCAATGCTATTGACTTGGCCTAGTGCAATATTCATAAATACTTGTCCTCACAGAGAACTTCCAGGCGACCACCTTCGCCAAAGGGCCGTTCTCAGATTTTCCTCATGGTAAGTATTTCTAGCCCATCATCTGCAGGCAAAGCCAGACTCGGGGACATTCAATTTTTGCGTGGCAAGGAGCCTTTCAACTGTCTCGTGCTCAATTACGTTGAGGCAGCTGAAGCGCAGGCAAAAGCGCTCATCTTTTCTCTTGACAACCGTTCCAAGTATCCGCTACTGTGCCTGTCATGGTGCGCTGCATGCAGGACTGTCCCGATCGAACCGCAGTCCCAACCACGAAACCCGCCAGGCCCACTCGCCAGGCCCTGCCCCTGCAGAACCATGGCGTGGCCAGTTTGCATCTCGTTGACCTTGCGGGCCGTGCCGCCTGCAGGAGCAAAACTTCAAAAAAATACCAAGTGCAGGGTGGCATTGACGAACACATTTCAGTGCATGAGAGCAGGTTGTGTCATTGTTGAGATTGGGAGTTTCGTGGTGATGGACTTGGCTGAGTCATTATGCTCCAGTCAAGAATTCGCAACTTGAAAGCGCAAGCTTCAGCCTTGATATTGGACATCTCCGCTCGGGCGAGGAATTGAGAGTTTCTCACAGAAAGTGGCCTTTAGGTACTCTTGGGATGTAAAGGGACTATGAAGGTATTGTAGGTTCCCCTTCCAAGTCTCTATGCAACCATGCCAGAAATATCAGAAAGTTTCAGATGCTTTTTTTGGCAAGGTTGATTTATTGAATTTGGAAACATTCGATGCGGAGACTTCAAGCTCGTGCAATGCACTTTTTCAAAGGTTTGATGTCCGGTTGCATTGTCCAGCTACGTTTCAAACATTATGGGTTCTGGCGTGATCTGCTCATGCGCGGCAAAGCTTTACTTCTTGGTCATCTTGGTGAATTGGGTACCAGGCCATAGGCCTCAGGTCAGTGTTACAGTTTTCCGTTCTGCGATGCTACAGTGTTGCACTGTTGTTTTGGTGCAGCAGCCGTTGACATGAAAAGTGATTCAATTCTTTTGCTTCAGAGTCTAGCTTATAGCCTAAGCTGCATGCAAGAAAATTCAGATTGTGGTTCTCGGTTGTCAGTCGAGCTGCACAAGCTCAGCCTAAGATTGCAAAGCAAGCATCGAAACTCAAGCAACTTCAAAATGCCTGCCTAGAGAAGGGCAGGGCTGCATTTCCTTGTGGGCACCGCCATGTCACCAGCGCAGGTTGAGGCAGTTTCTGAACACCCCTTAATTTCGCATCCGCTTTACAAGTAGCTCGAACCGCCCCCGTCCGGCTCACTGGCTTGCTTGAAGAGATAGGTCTTTTAAAACGTGATGTTTACGCGTAGATATTCCGTGCTGCAGGTGGACACCAGGGACTCCGATGAGCTACCGCAACTGCAGATTTTCACCCACGGTGCCCTGGCAAACTCTGAAATGGCTTGTTGGAGATGTGCAGAATGCTAAATCTTAAGCAACAGGAAGTATGTTCCTCGGAATGTTCTTCGGCCAGCAGCGTGGGCCGGCCCTGCCGTAAGGGAGCGCAGTTGGATCCGGAACCTAAACGTCCAACACCCCCTGCTGACAAGTATGGGTGCATTCGCGCACTGACGCGCGAGATGCCTGCTGCAGCATCATCAGCATGCTGGGGTGCAGAACTCTATTACCACACCTCACAGCACCTTACAACATCACAAATCCCCATAAACCAACATGAAACCCTTCTAGACCTTACGAAGGCTTGCACGGTGTGCATGCGTCGCATAAGGCATGGCAGTGAGAAACTGTGAGGTAAGGCCAGTATTACCGGCAATACCACCATTGTTTGGGTCAATTTCTCCTCTTTGGGCTTTCAAGTACGCAGTACCCTCAAACCTTTCTGAGCTCGGGCCTGGGACTTGCTTGGAACTAATTTACAAAAAGTGCATGCTGAGGTCCCACAAAATCCATCCAAAATGCCGAGGTCCAAAGATGCAGTGTCTGCCGCACGAGACATGGTTTTAGCATCCGCGACAGACACGGGAGACAGGACATTCTGGGAAAATTCTACAGTTTGTGTGCAGGAGGTCCTTCCCTGACCACTGCCCGCCACCAACGCTCCTGCTGTGCTCGCTTCCGGACACGCCAGTATGGCTGTTTTTGGGCCTTCAATGGTCCTTCCTTCGTCTTTTTCGTGCGCGTGGGTGTGCGAGTGATTGGACACTTCGTGTTCGAAGTCTTCAATTCTGTATGGCAAAACGAACGGAAGCTTATTCTGATTCCTCATGAACCTCCTGCAATTTAGTGCGAGGCCACCCCCCCCACACACTGTGAAGTAACAAACTGTGAAGTTAAAAGGAAGGCTCGAGGCCAAAAGGCCGTCGGCTTCAAACAAGACGAAGGGTCAGGGACACAAATATGTGAACTTGTAAATCTGAACCTGTACATGGATTGGACCCAAGAAACGAAAGCTAACAAACCATTTTGGACGTTGGAGGCGAGTACCAAAGAAGCAAGGTTAGACAGCCGGCCAGCTGCACAAGCATCCGCGAACAATTTACAGCGGCGTGGAGACGGATTGTTGTTTGAGAACACCTTTGAATTCAAAGCCTGAAGTCTTTCATTTTCAGTCGCTGCTACAACTATGAAACTATGGCTTCAGCAGTGTTTGAACTCAAGGAGTGTTGCATTTCAATTCTCTTGAGCAAAACTGCTTAACCTCTTTGAAAGAGCCTCAGCTTTCAGGTAGAGGGTCACTCGGCTAAAATGACCACAGCCGCAATTCGACGGCAAGACGGTGAACGCCCCTGAAACAGAATTTTCCGAAACCTGGTATAGATGCATTGAATTGAACGTGCGCTGGGAATCACTTGTTTTCACGTGCGCCCACAGCATAGATGTTCTTGTTATTGTTCGTTGTTTTCTTGTCTATAGTAGCAGGACTTACGGAATAGTACTATCATGACTGTGGAGGTAATGATTGATGATTACAGTTTTGTTGCCCGGAGACTGTGCCCCAGACGCCGACAAGACCTCATTGCAAGACACGTCGAAGCATTCGACCGAAGCTCCGCCAATTCTTCTGCATCTGACAATGCAGAAGGCCGTTCTCGCACAACTCCAGCAGCGGAGGCTGTCAAGACCAAGGCCAGGAAGTTTATTCCTGCCCGCTTCATGCCCTTCACCTACCAACTGAGATGTTTCCGAGTCAGGGAGTGCCTGTGAAATTTGAATCCCATACAATCAAAAGGCCTGGGCAGAGCACGAAGACCTTTTGCAATGTCTTGCCAGGAAGCACGTCGTCGCAGCACCATGGCGCCTGCGGTGCACGCCGCACCTCCTCCTAGGCCCACTTCTTTGGCGCCAGGGCAATATTCAGGATTTGTTCGTGCTGGTTTTGGTTGCGCCTTTGC
The DNA here is from genome assembly GCA_905231905.1 of Symbiodinium pilosum. Classification (NCBI taxonomy): domain Eukaryota; class Dinophyceae; order Suessiales; family Symbiodiniaceae; genus Symbiodinium; species Symbiodinium pilosum. The sequence continues at coordinate 81,813 of CAJNIZ010011137.1, read as the reverse complement.
AGAGGCAGGGTTTGAGTAGTAGATTTTCGGGGTTGTCAAATGGTGTTTAGAAGGAGCTGGGCAATGCATGTCTCCGTTGTGTGGTGAGATTGCCATGGTAGAGTTGAAGCGTCTAAGTGTAAGCGCAGGTGTTGGCCGGGCCCTGGCCATGGGAAGCTTGCTTGGATGTGCCTTGGGCCAGACCTGGCTATTTGCTTCGAAGCTGTTTGGGGTTTAGGGTTGTGTTTGAGACGGATACCTTTCTGGCGGGACTGAAGCACGGATGCTTCAGTCAGCTGAAGAATCAAGTAAATGGAGTTTCCCAGTGCTGTCGTGAGCGCAGCCTTCCCCGAAGGTTTACAGGACGCAGTGCCTCACATCCAAAGGCTATATGGCAATGGTTCCACTTTGAGCTGAGAAATTGTCGTTCGTGCTTGCTTTGTGGGGTCTTCGGACTTCATGCATCTTCTTCATTCACCCTGAAAAGATTAAGCAAATACTGAAACATGAAGTGCGCAACCTCAAAGCCTCTCAAGAAGGAGTGTAGTGCATCTCAGAAGCAGCATAAGCCAGTTTCTTGCAATTTGACAGGAGTACAGACTACCAGCACACCTCTTTGCAGTGCTGCTCCCGCTGGTCAATCGTAACCTGCATGAGATGAGGGCAACCCAAATTGCCAATCACTTTCAGGCGATCGAGCTTGAGCTTCCAAGGATGCTGTTCGGCTTCTTCCTGATCGTTGATTCCTCCAAGTACTTGGTTGACGCAGCATTCTCAGATTGCGAAGCTGAAAATAGTGCTGTGACGGCGTTTCCTTTCAGTATCTGCGTGGCCACTGCCTGTTGTTTTGCCAGGCTTATGTAAACTAAAGTCGTCATCATCGCCATCATCTTCATCATCACCATCATCATTGCAATCAATCCCCAGCCTCTAAACATGAATCCATGAGAGAAGCCCTATACTACACCCATCTTAGCCACACAGATCTCTGCAGCTGCAATCGCTCAGGGTCCAAGGCATAAGGCATAAGCCTTCAAGGCACAGGTTGGACTTCCCAAACAAACAGACCCATGTACGAAAGACACCACTACCGTGCTCCTCTGCGCAAGCTGTCTAAGGTCCGGGCCATGGTCCACGATGCACGGGTTGCGCAGTCCATTGTTCTGACTCAGGTCCGGGTCATACACGATGCCAAAGCCAACAAAGCTTTAGCCGCTTTAGAGGCGTGTCTTCGTTATATTCCTCTCAAAAGAGTTGTTTGGATGCTTTACCGTGATAGTTGTCAGAGATGTTCAACCCTGGGCCCTGGCACAGTGATTTCCAGAGCATGTTTGACTGCAAGCTGCAAGAATTGGATGATGCTTCGAGAAGACTATCCGAATCTCCGACAGATCACCATGCACTTCCCGCCTTCGAGAGATGCAGCATCCTACCTCTTAAAAACAGCAGAGGTTCTTTCCGGCCTCTCTCACGTCCAATCCAAAAACCCTCGAAACTTCCACAGTCGCCGCAAGGATGCGAGCCATATTGCATGTCATGGAGCAGCTCGTTTCTTGGTGCTGTAGCTCTGTGTTGTGGCCCGTGCAGGACCTTCTGTCTGTGCTCGTCTGCTTGGTGGCGGTGCTCAGGCCCGGCACTTTTTGCTGAAAGAGCAAGATGCTGTCAAGCGGAAGCTGCAGGTATCAGGTCGAAGGTAGCGAGTGACAGTGTCGGGTAATGGATCAGCCAACTGGATCCGGCCGAGACGCGTAACAGATCAGTGTCCGGACACCGAACAGGATCAGGCCAACACACGTAACGGCCCGGGATTTCGGATCGGGCAGACCGTTGCCGCATCTAGGCTTCCAGCGGTCATTTGAATATAAATGACCGCCTGCATTGGATTCTGGGGGACGCTCCACGCAGGAGTGCCGTCGGGAGATCGGATTCTAAGAACGGTCCGTGCGGGAGCGCCATCGGGACATCAAATGAAGCCAGATTCTGAGGGTTCAGGAGTTTTAGGTTTGGCGTTCTTAGGGTTTGGGGTTCTTGGTTTTTTTAGGCTTGTTGGGGTCTAGTCTAGGCTTTGGGTTTTTTGGGGGTGAGGGGCTGTCAGGGTTTAGGGTCTTCAGGGTTTTAGTTGATGAGGATTCCCTGTTCGAGATGATACGGTGCATGTTCAAAAGAGCAAAGGTGTTAGGGGGACCGCAGCCTCCCCCATCTGCCATCTGAAAACTAGTGAGGAGTGTGGTGATGAGGATTCATTTTTCTTTGATGCGGGTTCATGTTGAAAAAAGAGGGGGGCTGGGGTGGTGCGCAGCCCGCCCCGCATTGCAAATCATTGAATGAGGAATGTGGCAGTTGTTGATGAGTGGCAATTGTTGATGAGGATTCAGCATTCGACTAGTGACTAGGGTTCAGGGTTTTGAGGGTTTAGGGTTGGGGTTGTTAGGTTTAGGGGTTTTAGGGCTTTTAAGGTTTGGGTGTTTTTGGGGTTTCGTGTTTTGAGGGTTGTCAGGGATTAGGGTCTTCAGGTTTTTAGGGCTTGGGGTTTTTAGGGGTTGATGCTAGGGTTCTTAGGGTTTGGTTTTCGGGATTTAGGGTTTCAGGGCCTAGCGTTGTTAAGGTTTTAGGGTGTTCAGGGATGGTTTTGAGGCTTTAGAGGTTTTCAGGTTTAGGTTTGTCAGGGCTTGGGCGTTTAGGGCTCTTGGGGTTCTAGGGTTGAAGGTTTTCAGGGCTGTTCGGGTTTCGGAGTGTTAGTTTCTTTTGGTCGGTCACCAGTACTTGTGCTTGTGAATGAGGCACAATCTGATTAACTCGAACGTGCTGTGAAAGCTCAAGTTCTCCTTTCGTGATAGAAGGGGGATTGATTCGGGCCATCGCCTGGACGGACTTCATTAAGTCTGTGGAGGCTGTAGAGCCAGCAGAGGATGTGATCAGCAAAGTTGCTGAGGTCTTCGTCGATAAGCTGTCAGCACAGGTGCCATTACAAGCTGAAGGGATACCCGATGATGTACTTGACGGCAAGTTGGCAGGTCAACCACCTCCTGTCGTGGCTTTAGCCAGGCGCACGTTGCGCAATGTAGAAGCAGCGGCAGTTGCCCGGCGGGCGCAAGCTTCACAAGGCGGTGCTTTGTTCTTTGCGTCAACAGCAGCGGCTAATGCAAAACGCCTTGGCATCGGCAATTGCCCCAAGTAAACGAGCTGATGTTGCGGATCTCCTCGCAAAGAATCAGTTGCAGGGCCTCGGATTTCACTTTCAGGCTGATCAGAGTTTGTACAACACCCTGGTGGCGCACACTGAAGAAGCCAAGTGCCAGCAGAGGGAGCCTTTCGCCTTTGTTGACCACACGGGCAAGGAGTGCTTGCCGCTCTGGGTGCCAAGTGATTCGGTTGGCGGCCGGTTCGCGATCAGAGACGAGGAGAACTTCAACCTGACCGGCCACAGCCCAATTCCGAATGTATCTTCACTCTGGCGGTGATGCTGACTGGCTGGGTCTGTTTGAGACCCTGGGACGGCCGCTATGGACCTGGCGGTGATGTGATCAAGTTTGGCGATGCGATCCTCAGGCTCGCCCGGTCTGGGAAGCTAGGCTGGGTACACTTTGGAACTCCTTGCCAGTCTTTCGCGTGGGTACGTGTCCCTCAACTTCGGGAAGCCTTGTTTCCATGGGGCTGTCCAGGTCTGTCGAAGAGGCAACAAAACTTAGTAGCAACTGGCAACGAACTTGGTTCCTTTTCCGTAAAGGTGTCTGAGCAACAAGTGATAGTTGGCAATTTCTTTTCTATCGAAAACCTGGAGTTGTCATGGTTGTGGGTGCTGCCTTGTGTGCAAAACCTGCGCTCATTGAAGCGCGTAGGTTTTGTGAGGTGTCTCTTCCGTGATTTCGGTGTACCCTTCTGTAAGCCCACCCTGTTCTTGCGCAACACTCCCTACTTGCACAGACTAGCCGAAGGCGTCCTAGCTTGGGAAGGGAAAACCATCCCTCTGCGCGGGACAGTTGAGTGGGAGGGTCAAACGGTTTTCAAAACTCACCTTGCGCAGACATACCCTCCACTCCTGGGTACAAAGTTTGCAGGCTTGGTATCTCTGGCTTTGTCAGATAAAGCACACAGGGTGGCAAGAGATCCTGAAGTAGAAGGAGCTCTTTTTCCAGGTGCCCTGCTTGAGGCGGAACAGCGTCGGTTGGCCATTGAACAAGTCAACCCTGTTCCCTTTGGCCTCGGGGCTTTACCTGGGTTGTCCCCCTTGCAACATGTTGAGTTCGGGGTCGAAGTTTTGCGCCCTTCAGAATGCCCTGTGCCACTCAATAGTGATTTACAAGAAGCCATTCAGTTTGAGTGTGGGAGTTCTGTGGAAGAAATAGATGATTTCCGGCAAGATCTGTTGGCCAGGATGATTTGGCAGCACGCTTCTCTCCAGCAACGGCAAATGGAGTGGCTGAGGCGCGCCCCAGTGCCTCTGCAGCCCAATGTGGCGTCCATCCAGGGGCCTTTATGGAAGATGTTGCTGGAAGAAAGTGATGTTGAACATAGCTTGTTTCTCCAGCATCTTCAGCAAGGGTTTCCCCTGTTTGGACCTTTGCCACCTTGTGAGGGTGAGTGTCATCCACAGTATTTCCCGCCTGTCATTTCAATTCAAGAGTTGCGTCGATCCAGGAGTTGGCTAGATGAAACCGTCCTAAGCTCCTTGAAAGAGATGCCGTACTCTGAAGACATACTTCCACAAGTGCTCATGGAGTCCGAGTATGGGTTCATGACGCCGCCGCAAATCCTGCTTCCTCAGGATCTAATTGATAAGTCCTTCACTCGGCGGATCCCAGTGAGGGAAGAGAGGTCCAAGGGCTGGAGAACTCGGATTGTTGACCACGAGACTGAGTCCGGCAACAATTTAGCCACTACTCCCGTCGACAAAATTCACCATGACACAATTGACACCCTCGTTCAAATTGTCATGGAATTCTTTGCTGCTGATTGCGAGCTTCGCCTCTGGAAGCGAGACATCTCTCAAGCTTTTCGACGAGTGCCAGTTCAGGCGGAGCACTCAGAGTTTGCCTGGACAGTATGGAAGCACAGCGAATTATTTGGATCTCCCAACACATCGGCGTGCCATTTGGCACAGTCTCAGCGGTCTATGCGTGGCACCGTGTTGGGGCTATGCTTTCAAAGGTTCTCAGAAGGCTTTTCAAATGCCCAGTTGCTCGGTATGTTGATGATTTCTTCGGCGCCTCCAAAGCAGGCTTAGTGTATCATGCCGGGCGGGTGTTGAGCATTGTCAGCAGACTTCTTGGCTTCCCGACGGATGATGCCAAGGATGCAGATGATGCCATAAGCATGGTGTGTCTAGGAGCCCATGTTGAAGCCATGTTCTCTACGCGACAGTTGGCAACCCAAGTTGACCAGGACAAAGCAATTAGATATTGCGGACAGCTGTTGCTCATGCTGCAAACAGGCATTCTGGCCCCAGGTGAGGCAGCCAGGTTGGCGGGCAGGCTGAGTTTCGCAGTAACTGTGTCTGGCAACAAAGTTGGCCGCGCTTACGTCAAACCTTTCCATGCGCAATCGCACGCGCCACTTTCATCTCTCCCATGCTGAAAAGAGCCGGGGAATGGTTTCTGCAGTATCTGCAATTGTGTCCCACTTCTGTTAGGAGTCTCTCCGTAGGCGGCCGTACGAAAGTTGTGTCCTGGTGGGGAGAGTCGTTGGATTGCCTCCCTAATTTGTTTCCAAGGTCGGTTTTGGTGGACGCGCCTCAAGACGCCGGATCGGCTCTGGGCCCTGCTGTTGCCGAGGGACGACTGCCAGATACAAGCTCAAGAGCTTCTTGGATTGTTGCTCACATGGGGCACTTTCCGTCAGGTGCTTCAAAATTCGTTTTGGATTTCTTTTGTAGACAACATGTCTGTTCTTCACGCTGTCACAAAAGGTGCTGGAGGGGGCCCCGAAGTGCACCTGCTGATAGGAAGGTTGTGGCTTGAATTGGCTGAGGGTCAGGTCGATTTGCATGTGGGGCGAGTCGAAAGCAGAGCTAACGTCTCCGATGGCCCCTCTCGCGATGACCTCTCACTCATTGCCTTGTTGAAGGCCACGTGGGTCGAACCTGTCCTTCCTGAGTGGGTGTTCCAGTTTTGGGAAGGGCCACCTTTGCAGTGATAGAATTGCCTTGATCATAAACAATGCTTGATTGTGATGCTTCTGGGAGTGTGCGCATGCCTGCTCGGCTCCGAGCTTTCAACAGCAGGTCTGTTTGGAGGCCAAGTGGCCCAAGCGAGGGTGAAGAAATGCAGAATCTCCCGTTAATTCAGGCGCAAGCATGGGTGGAAGTTGCTCTGCAAGCTTGGGTCCGAGGGCTGCCTGATGAAATCAGGAAAGCTCTGCAACAAGCCGAACGATTGCAGACGAATCACGACATCCTCCACCTCACTGGCGCGGGCTTGATCCTGAGTGCTGATTTAGTGTGGCATCTTTTGGATGCTCACTGGAAGGAACGGAGGGTCAGATTGTTGGCCTCCTGGAAGAAGGAGGTCCAAAACGGAGGTGCAGTAACGTCAGGCAAGAAAGGGCGCCCCTTTCAAGGTCTTCGGCCAGCCTGCTTCAAAGAAAAGTTGGACGCGCTGCTTCAGTTCGTTGGTGATCCTACCGGCTTTCCATATACATCTCAGGAGCTTCAGGCAGCCATGGTGTTCGCGTCAAAAGGTTTTCTGCACGCAGCGCACCTTGAAGGATTGTGTTCTGACCAAGTTGACGCGTGGTCGGACGATCCCCGTGTGAAGAGCTATTGAGCAATACTGCAATAGGCTTGCAAGTGTCCAGTCAGCAGCGTAGCCTGCCTTCAGTTGCTTCTGGCCTCAGATTATGGCATCAGTTTGCTGTTCAGCACCTCCGCTACTCGGCGGAGGCAACTTTACCTCCCAGGTCAACCAGTGATGTACTGCATTTGGTGGCCTTGTTTAAGAACCCTGGCACTGCCACGAATTACGTGTCCTATGTCAGATGGGCGTGCGCATTGTCCCAGCTTTCCATGGAACGGTTCGGCGGACAAGTCCAGATGGCCTTGAAGGGCTTGAAAAAGCAGCGTGAGGAATCGCTCACCGGGCATCTTCGAGTGTCAACGCTGCTTACCGAGGACCGCGTGGCGCAATTGGTGTCTTTGTGCAATGGGTTGCCCAAACATGAGCAAGTTGGCGACGTGGTGCTGCTCGCCTGGCGGTTCCAGTGCAATGGGGCACGCAAAACGATGTGTATAACTTGCCTGAAGGAAGGCATTCGGCTGTATGAGTGCCGAGCACAGGGACGGTGTTCTTGCGGCTTCGACGGCGGAAAATAAGCCAAGCGGGTCATTGCTTCAACGGCCTTGCATTTGTGCCAGTGAAGTCGATCCGACGTGCTTGGGACACCGCCTTCTACGTCATACCGAGCGGCTGCTCCCAGGTTGGCGCTTGTGCAGTCTTACACCTGCTCAGCTACTGACCAAGCTACACCACCTCTTGTCAGTCTTGCGCGTGGCGTCGCCAGAGCGATACATGTGGAAAAGTTTCCGAGCGGGCAAGGCCACCGCGCTAGCACGTGCAGGCAGCACCTTCCATCAAATCCTCCAGGCAGAGGAGTGGAAGTCAGCCGCAGTACTTCGGTACGTAGACCGTGACATCTTGGATCTCCCCGCTTGCTTGCAATCACTTTCCGATGCTGAAGATGCTGCGAATGAAGATTGACGACCAAAAGCTGCGATGGGAGTTAGCGGCGATGGAGTAAGTATTGCATCATCCCAGCTTGACTGAAATCTTTTCTGGGGCTGGTGTGCCTCATATGTTTGAGCACCTTGCCAGGGTGAATCCAGGACGCTTGTCAGGGAGGCGATATTGCCTCTGTATATGCTGCAGGATCCCATCGAAGTTGCAGCTACTGGTGAGCAACAGAGGTAGACCTTTGCTCAGGGTCACGCATTGTAGAGTCTGAATGCCAGGCCATTTTGGGTTTGCAACTGAGAGTTGTGATGATTGTGGAGGGTTCAGGGTTTTTGGGTCTGGTTTTCTTGGGGTCTTGCGTTTAGGGTTTTTAGGGGTTTGGGGGTTGTTGGGGTTAAGGGCTTTTAGGGTTGTGGGTCTTTGTGTTGTAAGGTTTGGGGTCGTTAGGGTTGAGTTTTCTCTTTCGGTTCAGGATTTTAGGGTTTAGGTTTTTGGGGGTTTAGGGCTTTCAGGGCATAGGCTGTTCAGGGTTGTTAAGGACTAGGGTTGTTAGGGTTTGGCGTTCTTAGGGTCTGTTTTTCTTGGGTTCTTAGGCCTGTTGGGGTTTAGGCTTTATTTTTTGGGGCTGAGGGCTGTCAGGGTTTATGGTCGTTAGGGTTTTTTCATGAGGATTCCTTGTTCAAGATGATACGGGCTCATGTTCGAAAAGAGCGTAGGGGTTGGGGGGACGGCAGCCTCCCCCATCTGCCATCTGCAAACCAGTAAGGAGTGTGGCACTTGCTGATGGGGATTTGATTTCTCTATCCTTCAACATAATTCATGAATGTAGAAGATGGCTACCATACGTGACCTTGCAAGGCCGCACATGAAGAGCTTCATTACTCGGGCTTCCTTCTAACGTTGAACACGGCCCTTCCCCCTGAGCCATAGCCGGGTTTTAGGGTCTAAGGTAGGTGCCCCTTCCAAAGAAACGCCGGAGCGATTCGCAGTATCCACCGTCACCTTCCCCATGATTGTATAATGTCAGCAGTCACAGGGATGGGGCCCGTGGGGATCGCCATGCGCGTAATTGTCCTCGTTTGTCACACCTGCAGCCGCCATCTCCGTGGCGGTCATCACTTTTTTGCCTCTCGCGCTTTCGTCGCGCTTCAAAAATGTCGATTGTGACAAGGATCAGGGTGGTGCTTGGATCATATATGTCTACACCATCCTATTTCTTGATCCGATTCAAGCGTGGCCTGATCCGATTCGTGCCTCGCTAGGTGATCTGTCAGGAACCCCCCATTGATCCGCTACATCCTTGTTTTGAGATGAGAGGTTCCCCGGATCCAGTTCGCACCACGGCCCGATGTGTTTCATGTGATCCTCCTTCAGCAGGTACGTGGGCCTCCAAGGCATTTCAACCACATTTTGTTCGATGGAGCCGCTTGGCTGCATAAAGACAACGTATGTAACAAGTAGTAACAAGTGGTCCGTAGGCAGTGCTGTCTTGGAATCTTCATGCCGACAATCAGTTCGAAGCCAGCACCCCTTCATCAAGGCTGCTGCGCTGCCTGCCGACAGCTGCGCTGTTCTCCTTGAGCCCAGGGCTTGGGATCCAGGTTTTGACTGGCAGAAAGCCGATCTGGGAAGCTCCCTAACCTTGCAAAGTTTCAAAATTGTCACAACAATGTCGCCAGTGACGGGTGCCAAGAGGGCATATGTCTCTTCCAGAGAAGCTTCGTGATTCCTAGATCCTGCAAAGAGCTGTTCCTACAAAGCTGTCGTCAATCCTGCCAGCCGTGGAACCTCTGCGACACCACTGCATGGCTATCCCGCTAAGGCAACGCCGCCCTGGCGCACGCCATCGGGCTGGGCGTTGGTGCTGCAACAGCTGTAGCACTGCTCCCTGGCAAGTCTGCAGAGCCCTGAAGTCCAAGACCGGAACTTAATTTGAAACGCTTTCCTGTAGTTTTAGAAGATGTGGATGACGGAAATTTGCACTGCGTCGCATTCCCTGGGCTACAGGCGGCTACATGCGGCTACAGGCTGTAGGTCCTGAAAATGAAAGGTGTGGAGAAGTCCAGTCCAGATACTACAGCTTGCTTGTAATTCAGGGATGAGGGATTACCACACGCAACATTCTATTGGGGCCCTTCAGAACGTTTCCCGTGCCCAAGCCCCTGAAAAAGTGTGTCTTTTGGATGGATGACGGCGCAGCGTGTCTAGCTTCAAATGAAGACATTTCATTGCCTTCATTCACACTGTAACGGGATGTTGGCCATGCCAGCCGCATAGGCCTTGCTGCTGAAGCGGACTACATTGCTAGCGCTGGATAAGAGAATACTTCCAGGGCCAGGTTAGTCTGGTTTCCTTACTTGTTCTTCGAGCCGCTTGCGCGGGCGAACTTCAGAGTATCTGGTTTCCTTACGTGTGTTTACTTATTTTCAATCCCGCCTGCTATGAATAAAGGCCCGCAGTTTTTCCCTTTCTGTTGCCTTTGGGCAAATCTCGTCACTGCCATTATCAGAATGTTTGCTTTAACTCCTTCCCAATTGCCTTGTGGCAAACTCCGTCACTGCCTTCCAGTTTACTGCCGCAGTTGAAGGATTCTGTTTTGGGAACGCCCCAAAGAAGAAAACCAGATTCTGGCATGTACGCATTTGCAGCAAGCCTCCCAGGCACAGAGGCCTCAAACAAAACGGCTCTGAATAAGAAAGTCTTGGTTTTCATTCGGGCCAGCTCCGAATAATCAAGCCTCGGTTTTTTGTATGTCATCGCTCTTGTGTCTTGGAGTTGGGAGAGCCCGGGAGGCGCTGGGATGCTTGCGTGTCCCGAAAACGCTCAAAATGAGAAAATGGTTTTCTTATTCAGAGCAGTTTTGTTGGGCTTGAGGTTGAAGGTTTTGGGACTAACTTTCTGTGTTGGAATGGGCCCTCAGGCCAGGGTAGCTGGTTTTCTTTTTTTCTTGTTGTAGTCTTGCTGTGCGCTTTGGGCCAATGACTTCCAGGGGGCTCCCGAGATTGGCACTTTCCTAGTCTCATGTTTTCTTGAGTAGTGCCGTCGCTGTAGTTGTAGTTGTGATCAGAGCAGGGGCCAGTCAGATTTGGAGTGGGGCCAGAGGCAGGAACAGACAGGGTGCAAGTCAGAAACAAGAGTCGGGAACAAGACCGGAAAACAGAGGCCTAGGAACCCTATAGGGTTTAGGGTCTTATGTTTAGCTGCTACCAGCTCAGAATACTGCTAGCTGTATGTCTGTTGGTGCTGAATAGGCTTATGCTTTATGTTTAGGGTTGAGGCTAAGGGTTTAGGATGGCGGCCTACACTACAACTCCTGCTCTTCCTGACTCGCCCACTGTTCATTCTCGACTCGCCCGCTTCCTGTTCCTGACTCGCCCCCCCTTGTTCCCAACATGTGCGCCTTTCTCGCCTCTCATCCCCACTGCAACGCTACCCTCCACGTCATCGGCCTTGTCTGCCGAGGAACACTTTGTATATGCCCGTGTGCGCCTTCGCAACTTGGCCTGCAAACATGAATTCCACGCGCAGTTCCGACCCTGGAGAGCGGCACATGATCAGTCAACCCGTTTGACCAAATGACATTGAAGAACATGAAACCCACGCAACATCGAGCATTACAAGCGCACAGAGCAAGATCGGGACCCGTACATTCCCTCATGTAACATCAGGTTCTGATTCGAAACTTGTGATCTCCTTTTCCTGAATTGTGAAAGGTCTGAGTGTGGGGTAGACGAGGCAGATCAATCACATTTTAGTTTTAGGGCTGCAGTCGTCCCTCGGAATGGCATCAGCCTGCAACCGTGAAGCAGTCCCAGAAGGTTGAAATTGTTGGTCGGTAAGCGATTTACGACTTCTGGCTGAGATGGAACTTTTCAGCGCAGTCGGAAAACCCAGTCTTAAAAGCTTGCATTCGGGGAGGTGAGCAGATGGATGTTCCGACGTGCCGTGGCTGAAGTTGAACGAAGCATGCCCTCATTACTTGCAGGCCCAGCAGCTTGGACACCTAGATTCTGACATTTTCAGATCGCATGATGAAGATGTGAGGCAATGCAATAAGCAAAGTTCATGCCAAGGCTTCCTAAAAGTTTGGAACCCTATGCTGGCTAAGGCGCTTACGGTTGGCTTGAGCTACATGCCCTGGTAGCTTTGGTGGCAAAGCTGGAGCTGGTTGCTGGGATGGGGCCTGGGCCGTGAATGACGGAAAGTGCGGGCTAGGCTTTTATTTGGTGAGTGTAGTATTCTTCCGAGGATTGCTGAGCTTCCCTTGTTTCGACAGATATGAAGTTGTTTCATGAAGCACTCTGAAGCATGCCTGCACTGCAGCTGAAAGGTCATTTTCGCAGCGCAAATGCTGCGTCCAGAATCTTGTTTTCTTCTCTGAAGTTTTGTGATGACTTGGCTTTCAACCATGGCTGGGTCTTGGGGGCTCGGACTGTCGAGGAGGTTTTGGCTTGGGCTAAAGACTCGAACACAATAAGAGTTTGAGGAAGTGTTCGGGATTTGCAGCGCGGAGCACAGTCCAAAGCCCCTGATGACTCATGAGGCATTACTCACATTTAGCTCCCTGACTTTCTGCGAGCTGCGCAGCCGTGTCATTGGTCTGCCACCTCGCCTGGATTGGAAGCCAACGTTTTGATTGATTTCTGTTTCGGAGGACTCAGAAACTGGCGGCTGGATGTTCTTAGGGTCCACTTACTGGGTGGAATGTAATCAGATGTGCTGAGGGCCTAGCCACTTCGTCCCATTCTCATATTGAGGACCCATTCTTCTATGCCCAGGGTTTGGGCTCTTCGGCTGTGAGTCTACAGTAGCTCTTGTCTTGAGTGGCTGTAGAGGCCTTCTCCAATCCTTTGGACCATGTGCATTGAAGGGTGCGCCCACTTTGAGGCACGCTTTGCTTGCTGAAGCTCTTTCCAGGTCGGCGGGCATCCAGGGCGCTTCTTTCGTAATTCTATCTGCATGCCTCGCATGCTTTGCCTGTCTCTTAGCAGAGCCTCATCTGCAAAAAATGAGGGAGCAATGGGGGCTGCTCTTGTTTGTTGAAAGTCATCTCCTTGAAGAGTGCAAGAGGCGAGGGTAGTTGCAAGGTATCAAAGGCAACTACCATCTCGTGGCTCTCGTGGCAGATTCAAAGAGCTTGGTGATGGTGGATCTCGCACGTCAGGATTCAGGGCTGTAGAGAGTGAAAGTCCCTCGCGATCATCTGCAAAGCCGAATTCATACCCAACAAAGCCAACGGCAATCCGGGCTGGAGGGTGGGGCCTGCTATTCCCAGGTCTGTCGGCTTTTTAACATGGCTTCTTCAGGCCTAGATGGCATGTCTGTTTCTTCACTGCCTAACCATGAAGAATACCACCCGGCTTCTAAGGAGCGAATTTTCAAGCAGCGCCACTCCCCGCAGAGCGAGGAAGTGGAGCTCTACTGCGTGTGGGCCCTGAAGCAGACAATCACGCGTTCAGTTCAACATCACATGGATCTTATGAATCCTCTAGCACTTGCACTCTCCTTTACTATACTTTCAGTAGGAGCTTGGCTCCGGGCAGCTGAGACTTTCCTCAAGTTCCTCCTGCAGATCCCCTGTCTTAAACTTCCGTTTGAGCAACACGGAAGGTTTGCTCAAGGAACAGATGGTTTTTGGGGAGAGCTGATTCTTTTCCTTGATGACCGAAGTCGGTTTCGGCACAGTCACACAGGCACAAGCAGATTATCGTCATTTTTCGTTGGTGCGGCGTCCTGGATTTTGCAACTTTCGTTTTAGATGCTCTGCATCAAGGGCAAACCACAGGCATGTCGGCTCAGGGGTGTGGTATTGCTGATACATGATTCCCTGCTTTGTGTTGCCCTGCTTAACAATGCTCCGCGTGCGGCGGATGTCTGGAGAGGAGTTGGCAGCTGTGCCTGCAAAGGACTCACCCACCTGCAGGATGTTAGGTTTTTAGGTGACCTCTGCTGAACGTGACTTGCTGACATGGAAGCTGCTTGCATAGGCTCTTTGGATGTAGTCCGCGGCTCACTAATCACTAAACCTGAACCTAAGCAGTACTGCAATGAAGTACTCTGATGCTTCCTCAGGACGTTTCAGGCAGCCTCAGGGCCCTGAAGCAACATCTCCGTGCCTCGCATGGCCTTCCGGTCTGCCGGCTTCTGAGCTCAGCTGAGGGTGAGGGACTGGTTTTGGGATGACTTTGTAATTTTTTTTCTGCATGGCTCAAGGTCTCCAGCGCATTCTTCATGACGGTACAAGCCTGGGAGAGAACGTGCGGCTGGAGGCGACCTTACCTTGGGGTCGGAGAAGCTGGCGGAGTTTTTTTTAGGACATTCAATAAACTCAATAAACCTCTCCGTGTACATTCCCCTGATGCGCTCTGGTGCGATCCTGCGTCTGACCCCCTTGCAAGCTGAATTTGAGAGTGCACCATTTGGCTCGTTGGGCTTCCGCAGCAACAACCCCCTTTGCATGCAAGGCCTAACGAAGCTTTTGGTGCAACCATGAAGTAGTCCAACCATGTAAATTTGTTTGAGGGTTTTTTTGACAATCCGGATGGGTACATTGCATTTTGAAGCCTTGCGTGAGGCACCCTTGGACTTGCAGCTGGTGCTGATGCCAGTATCGGCTGCTTCGAAAACGCAGGCTCAGGGTTCAATGGCAGAAACGGCAGGTGACAGTAGGCTGGTATGGTATGAGCTGGATGTGCATAGAGGCACGGGCAGGTTTTGCAAGTGAAATCATTACGCATCATGTGCAGGAATGTAGGGTTCAACGCCAATCAATGTAAGCGGGGAATTTGACTTGCAAATTTGAGCTTCGGGGGTTGAGCAGTGGACCCCATTTTCCTGGTCTTTGTCTCCGTCTGTTTGTATGTTCATGTATGTATATGTCTTTGTATACGTGTATGGATATGTAATGATATGTATATGTAGATGTATATGCATGCATGGATGTGTGTATGTATGGCACAGCTCGCGGGTGCTTCGCAAGTTGTCCCTGTAGGTTGCCAAAGAGTTGGTTGATTTTGCTGCGCGGCACGGCAACCTTGAGGCAAAGCGGGTTAAACTCCGGTTGAGCTTCACCGTAAAATCCTGAAAGATCTTTCAGTGACCAATCTTGTGGATCCTCTACCGCTCGAAAAAAAGTTGTGTGCCTACACCAGTCTTATCCATCGCAGTCTGTACTGTAGTTGAGGATGAATGATTCGACACCACTCAGGCGGCACGCATTCTTTTGGAAGCTGGTGCTGACAAGGATCTAAAGACCGACGACCCAAAGATCCCAAGCAGTAGCTGTTATATGAGTTTACTTCTCTTGAAATTGTTTGAATAGATGAAGCAGAAGTGTTGCGTTCAAATTCTTTATGTTGGATATCTGGGAGCCAAGAAGCTGGACACGGCTCTTATTTGCGCCTCTGAGAAGGGCCACATCGACATCGTGGACTTAATGTTGGAAGCCAAGGCAGACGTGGATTGGAGGAACTGCTACGGCAACACGGCTCTGATTTGCGCCTGTCAAGGAGGGCATATGGAAGCTGTTCGGTTGTTGATGGAAGCTGGTGCCGCAAAGGACCTGCAGAATAGGGATCGCGACACGCCTCTCATAACTGCGGCCGGAAGCGGCAGGGACGATGTTGTACGGCTGCTGTTGAAATCGGATGTCGACAAGGATGCTAGGAATCGTTTTGGCCTCTCAGCGCTCCTTCTTGCATCTACTGCAGGCCACACTGAGGTTGTGCATTTGCTGCTGGAGGCTGGTGCCAGCCAGGATTTGACTAGCTCTTACGGTGACCAGCCCCTTCACCGTGCTTCTGGTCATGGCCATGTTGAGATTGCACGCTTGCTGTTGCAAGCCTGCGCTGACACAGACTTCAAGAATCAGAACGGCATCACTGCGTTAAGATGTGCATGGCAGAGGGGGCATGCCCAAGTTGTGCGATTGCTGTTGGAAGCAAACGCCAACGTGGATATGGTAGGTAGATGCCTTTTGGAGGACAGCAGCCCTTGCTCTGGCAGGCAATTAGAGTGTTCTAGAGGCTGCTGACAGACTCTCACGAAGGAGGGGTCCCGCGGGACATGATGCGGTCGAGCAAGAGGATCATTTCATTTTGCCGCAAGCCGACTTGTGCGACGCGGTACACACTGCTTGTGGTCTTCAAGGATGTGTCCATCGAGGTCGCACACATCGTTCTGAACCCACGTTGCAGCACTGTAGTGCAGCGTCGGCATGTCCAAAGAGCCGCAAAACAAGAAACCGCGGAAGTTGGTGATTAAGATGCAGGATTAGCCTCATAGAGTGAAGTCCAGCGTGTCTGAATAATTGTTGCAAGCCAATCTATGTAGCATAACCCTGAGCGTTCGAGGAATCAGGACAGGACCTGACAGAAGTGAAAGGGCTGCTACGTGCAGCACCTTTGCACGACAGCAGCCCATGTCTAGTTCCTGGAATTTCCTGGATCTGAAGCGGATCCTGATCATTGGCGACTACTACATGCTTGCAGAAAACGATGGGCACTCAAGCGTCCGCAAACAATGGTGTTAGTATCATGATTCATAGTTGAGAGAAGCTTGAGAATCCCTGCAGCCATGCAAGAGTAGAAAATTGCAAAATACGTTGCAGGCCTTGCTCAATCCCACGAGGCCCGTCACAACCCAGACCTCACAAGGTTGAAGCAGTTTGATACATCTTGCCAGTTTCCAAGCGCCCCACCAACTCCCCCAAGGTGCAAAAGGCGCGCTTTGACTTTTGGGGTCTCATCACCTCGGCCCTGGTTCTGCTCCTCGGGCGAAGACGTCACGACAAAGCCAATGCTTCGGGTGGGTCATGTCTCTCATGCACCTGAAAACAGGTAGTCACCTGCTTCCAAAGGTTCTTTAGTCACGATGCCCTGCCACAGAGCAAGTCCGAGTGTGTGTGCTATTCCCCGTGAAGGGTTCTCAGGCCGCTAGAACAAAATCTCGCAACAAGTAGAGACGTCCACTCTGTGACCCTTCCAAGCTTCTTGAAGTCCACTCCAGAATCTCCAGATCACTCCAATGCAGTTTTCACAAGCCTAACTCGAAAGCCTGGCTCGAACCTTCAGTGGAAAGTAAGGCCTGCTCTTGAAGCTCATTAAGTCACTGCCTATGAATCTCAGGTTATACCTGGGCGAGCACGCGGCCAAGAGTTTGACCCCGCCGCGTGTGTCGGACCTTTCGGGGTTCCTGTGTTAGGCTTCTTATCGGACAGCGGGATAAAAAAAGGATCCGACAAAAAAAATCTAGGGATCAAACAAAATTTGATTTTAGTACAACTCAATAGTCTATTGTCGCTTACCGAGCCGGGATCAACGGCAAAAGCAAAGCATTGGAGTCCCGAGCTGGAGAAAGAAAGACAGAAGGACAGAAAGAATAAACCAAAAGAACGAACGAAACAAAGACAAAAGCAACGAAAGCAGGACAGACGAAAAGGACAGAAATAACCGAAACATCACAAGAAGAATGGAAGCAAAAAATAGGATGCCAGAGAAAAGGCAGGAAGGAATGTTCAAGAGCAAAGCCTACAACAACAGGGCTTTGCTTTGCTGTGTAGTTGTTCTTGTGACCATGTCCAGGGTATAAAACGCATTGCCACACGAGTGCTCCTATGATGATTATAATCCTAGCTTCGGCATACTACGCCAGCCACGTTTTTTACCGGGAATTAGGCTTCGTTCTGCTATGCCAGCCTTTTTCATCATGCTCATCCCCTCCTAAGCATTAATCACATCACGTTGCAAAATCAAACACGGCGGAAGAAAGCACAGAATCTAATCTTGGTCCAGGTTTTCCAATTGGTGGGGCTG
>CAJNIZ010011137.1:53060-64336 GCA_905231905.1 Symbiodinium pilosum | reverse complement strand
TTCCTCACCATGATTTTTCATGACTCTCCCTCTTTATTCATTCATCACTTCCATTGTTTTCACATTTTTTAGTCACTTGTCACATGCATTTTTCGTTACTTTTTCATGATTTTCATGAGTTTGCATGATTTCTCAATCGCTCCCCACTTTTTTATGGGTTATTATAATGTCTCACATTTTTGTAAAAACAGTTTCATGGTTGCGCATCATGTTTCATCAGTTTCCTTGTTTTCATGACGTTTCATCGTCTTTCATCATTTCCATCATTTCCATCATTTTTCATCACTTGTCATTTTCATCATGTTTCATCATGATTCTTGATTTTTCATCTCTTTTCATCATTTGACTAGTTTTCATGAGTTTTCAGCAGCCTTTGTTTTTCTTTTTGATCGTTGTTTGTTTTTTGATACTCAGGTTTTTGTAAATCATTGTTTTTGTTATTGTTGATCCTCCAAATTACTATGGTTTTCATGACACTTCCACCACTTTTTGTTTTTTTGATCCCCGGATTTGGCTCCGTTCTACTGCGGCATCCACTTTTTGTTTTTTGATCATTATTTTTGATCATCAGATTTTTTTTTATGGTGGTTTGTTTTTTGGATCCTCCACCCCAACTCATCCAGGTAAGTATGTACCGTTCTTGTCACTACAGCTGCAACCGTCAAGTGACTGTCTTCCCACACCACACCTTGAAAACCTTGCTGAGCGCACTCATGTTGAGGGGATGCAACTAGCCTTGTCGTGAGCCTTCAAGGCCAGAAAAAATGTGACACATGTCACATGACAGGACCTTGACTTGAGCAGTTGTGAGTGCAATGTCTTCTGAGGCCGCCGTCGCCCCAGTTGTACAGGAATTGGTCTTATCTCCAGGCGCAGTCCCCTCTTGCATGAAGAGGATGGGGGATGACAGGGTTTTGCTGTTGGTTAAAGTCTGACAGTCAGAAAAAAAAAACCCTGAGCCGCAATACTTGGATTGACGCTGGCCGCAGTGGTCCGGGTAGCTGCTAGCTCCAAAGCGCAGGCCGCAGTTGAGTGGCCCTTGCTGGTTTCGATAGTTGGCGTTACTTGTTCCAAATCCTGCTCAAGCCTTGCAGAGGCTGGTGCTGTGGTTCTGCGAGTGGTGCAGTCCCTCATGGCAGGTTCCAGCTTTTGAATCACTTGGCTGGGCACAGTGGGGCGTTGTTTTGCGATGCGCTTCCATGAGTGGGAGTTTCTGTTCCTGTGGCCAGGGCCGGTCCTTGGAACGTTGCTGACTTTGCGACTAAAGAAATAGTTCCAATTACTTAAAGTAATAAGTTGTTTCTGAGGCTTGCTATCTTCTGATTCGTGCTCACATTGATCATTTGCCGTTGCTTCACTGGAGCATGTGCTGGATTTTGGTTTCTCCACCTGCATTCAGAGCTTGCAATAGCAAAGAGTAGCCTGCTACGTCTGGGAACAAGGCAAGCCCCCGTTGGAACCCTGCTTTGCCATGACAGAGCCATGACAAACTCAATTCTGACTCAGGGCTTCTTGTAAAGCGCTGGTCGACAGTCGCCAAAGCCGCAGCTTGGCTTCATAGGGACTTCTTTGGCGCCTGTATTCTTACACAACAAGGGTGGAATGTTGGATTGGGTGTCACGAACTGTGCATTTTACAGCCCGGCTCCAATTCTATGTCTTGCACTTTTCAAGCTGCATCTAGAGCTGCCAGGTGTTGCAAAGCTTGTCGATGCTTCTCGTCTTCTTCCTGGGAGACGTTGCCTTTTTAGGCCGCGGGCAAGGAAACCTCTGCGCTCTGCCCGCATATTCAAGCAGAAAGGTTCTGAGCATTGGCGCAAGTTTTCCTGTGTTGAAGCTAGTTCAGGGTCTATGGCAAAGTACATCTGGATGATATGCCTCAGACGAGACAATCTGTTGACCTTGCTATTCCAGCAGCTGAAAAGTTGAGCCCTGGGTTGCGCCACGAGCCGCACGTGTGGGAGTTTGGCCCAGAAGCCTGTCCCAGCCCCGAATCTTAGCTCACGTCTCTGAGCAGTGGTGATTCGGACCCGACCACACAGCTCCCTACCAGCGCTTGCTAGCACTTGGAAGCTGCATTCTTGCAAGGGCAATAGTCGACGCTTTTAAACTCCAGCTTTTGGTTTCAAATTCAATGCCACAAGGAAACAGCGAGGTGCCTCCCACCGACAGCAGCGCAGCAAATGCAGGACCAGCACAATCTAAAAAGAGATCCAAGGTATATACATGCTTGCCCTGCTGGTGTCCCTGGCCGCGTTCATGCATCTCTGAGCAATGCAGGACTTGCAATCTTAGGCGGCTGACATGTTCGTGCTGTAGTCCTGACAAGGGCTTCTATCAGGCAACAAGAATGCTCACATTCTCTTGCTCTGCAAGTCCCAGGCTTGAGGTTTCGTGGAGAAGCAGGCTTTGTTTTGAAGTCACGAAGGGAACATGTAGCTAAGTGTTTCACAGACGTTGGGGTGCATAACTCCAGTCCTTCACACATCACAGTGTTGATGTGTCAGACCATTTTACCCAGGAATGGCAGAAGACTTCAGGTTCAGGTGAACATTTACTCCAGCAAGAAGCGCCCTTACACAGTTGTGCTGTACAGCTCCTTTTTTTGAATCAGCATAGCTGAAGCAGTTTGTTGTTTGCATGGTCTGGCTGTGTGCTGAGCCAAGGTACCAGCTTGGCCGAAATCAGACTATGCGACGGTTGGAGGCTCTTGTAGAGGCTGGGGCGGGCTCAGCTCAATGCTTCCTGACAAAACTCGTGTTCTTCGTGTTCTTGATAGTGGCACTCATGTGCAGGTGGCCTCTGAGGAGAGCACTTCTGAGCCCACCGATTCCGAGGCAATTGAGCTAAGGGCCGCAGAAGCCGCAGCCTACCCAGTGTCATCAGACCTTCGATGCTTTAGCCACAAGTCATTTGCGTCCAAACCCAATCATGTTGAAAGTATCTCTGATAATATTTCTTGACATGAAAGCTTGCATCCATTGCATGATTCTCCAAGCATGTACTTGGAAATGCTGGAGCTCCTGATGCGTTGATGAGTAGCTCCAGCAAGGGCGGCTTGTGCTGGCGACTTGCAGGCTTCTGTCAGCTTCCAGCGGACACTGTCCGATCCAACGGAGCGTTTTCCCTGTAGCGCTGTGCTCGGCAGATTGGTTGGTTAAACTCCAACATTCTTGGGAGGTTCCTCCAGAACGTTCGCAGAAATGCATTCGCAGTCTACAGTCTACAGGTCCTGCACCTATGTAACAGTTGTTCTCAATGAAATTGTTCAAAGGTCAGAGTTCCATATTCTGGAAGAAAGGCATATACTATGCGTAAGCGGTAGCTTCAGATGAATTATGAGAACTGATGTCCAGATGCCAGGGCGGGCTGAATGTTGTAGATGTGACGTGAGGTCTCAGATCCAATTTTGGCGTCTAAGCTCTTAAAGTTCAACATAAGGGAAATTGAGAGAGTACGGCTGGGGCAGGCTGGGCAGGCCCGCTGAGGATGGCTAAGGGCTACGTTCGTCGATCTCGCCTTAGAGCCGGAGGCTTTCCGTTAAACGGTTGTGTATCGTTTCGGTTTATCTGCAGGACAACCGCAGCGCACGATCACTGCTGCAACGGCCCAGAATTAGCTCAGACGAGGCGCAGCCCCTGGAGTTCTGGAGGTTCTACCAATTGAGGTCAAGAATCGCTGCCTTTTTGGATCAGTCTTGGCTTGCTCGAGAGAAGTGAGGGCTGCTCCTTTGCGCGGTGAGCATTTGGGTATTTTGGATTGAAGCTGCCAGTCCGTTCCTGAGAATTGCAAGGCATTCTATCATCTGTGCTTCAGAGTCGTTTTCCAACTTTCTGTACGGTTAAGACTTTTCCAAAGTGCCCTACGAAAGGTTCTTCCGGACTTCCAGGTCTGCTGTCCATCAGAGCCACTTGGACTCGGGGTTGGCATGGGCCGGTCAACTAGCTTCGCAAAATGTGCTGCGTGACTCAGAGCTGAGCAAACAAATGAAGAAGTGTCAAACCTTTGTGCATGCCTAATCTTGTCATTCCCCTCTGTCGAATTAGTCGACCATCTTTACAAAAGAAGCCTCCGAGGCTCTAAGTGCTTCGAAGGATCCCTGCACTGCACAGTGAGGTTCACGCCTGTGAGCTCGCAACAGCTCCTTGCACAGCGGATGCCCAGGCTTCCAGAAGTTGGCCAGCTGGAGCCCATTGCCAAGCATGAAAGAAATTGAAAGAACATTGATGCGGTGAGAGAAGCTACGGATTCGAACCATGTAGCAAGTTGCAAGACCTGACTTTCTATTTGCAAGGACAGAACGCCAGCGCTGCGAAGCAGTCCTTCCACTGAGTGATACAAGTAGTGCCGATGCGGGGTCGATTGAAAGTTAGGAGGTTGCCGCTGCAAGCTCCAAAAAATGAGGCCCACCTAAACTGCTGAGATGCTTGAAAGAGCTAAGCAGCCAAGGCTTCTGGATCAGGGCTGGCTGGAGCAAGAGCGCTCGCGCAACTCACAGTTCGTGGTTTGGATTTCGTCCAAGCTGCCTGGACCAACTCTCAGCAATGCTTCTTATGCTTTCGCAATCTGGTGCCTATCTCATGATGCCCTTATGGTCCAGACCTTTCGTCCAAAGCAGCAGCAACATCCGCTCAACTCCGGCACCTGTCAAGGCGTGGTGTGCTTGTGCAGCTCTTCTGCGTCGGGGCACCCCGGCTTCTGCGATCTTTCTTGAGAAAATCGAAGTGCATGCGTCCACGGCTTCAATTACCCGATTACCTTGTTGGATGCCCTGAAAAATTCCTTCAAATCAGATTCACATCCCTTCCAAGCCAAAAGCCAGCAGAACACCGGACTGAACGTTAAGGGGTGCACGACCTGCTGGAAGCTTTTTTCAACGCACAGCATATGTTATGGTTGATGTGCTTGATGCATCTTTCAACAATCCCGTGTTTCCATGCTGATACTCAGATCTTTGTCTTCTTTGACTCGGCCAGGACGATTGTGTGCCTTGGAGGGATGTAAAGCCATCGGCCCATTTCTAAAAGCCTTGCCAATCTCTGCAACGCAGCTTGACATGACATGCTTTTCTCAACAGCAGGTAGTAATTGAGCGCTTGATGCCAGTTTATTGTATCTTTGAATGGAGGCGCTAAAGCCCAAAGAAATGCACATGTGAGGCTCGCTGCAGAAAAGCTTTGCATTGGCTTCCTCTCTTGCCCCAGGAATGATCAGTTTATCCGCAGTGCTCCCATCGTCTCGCAGTCGATCACCTTTGCGCAATTTGGGGCCTCTGTTGCAGTCACGTGGGCTGCACGGAGGCGTTGGACTTTTAGGTCGGGGCTTTCCTGAGGCAGCGTGCTTTTTGCGACGCAGTTGTTTTTGGATACCTCAAGTCGCTCAAGAGCGACTCGCCTTGTAGGACCTCGGTATCTTCACAGGCCTGAACGCCGCGAACGCCTGAGCCCTCTAAGGTTGGCCTTTTGGTGTCCGGTGTGGTAGATGGCCGCCGCGGGCTGCGTGAGGCCTTGGCTTGGAAGGTGCCGGGCTTGTCCGTTTGACGTTGTAGTTTGCAGTTTGGGGGCTTCTGCACACTGAAGATTGGAGCTGAGGCATTTGCAGCATGGGTCTGGCTGGTTTGGTATTGAAGGATCTTTAGCTGCTGCTCTTGTTCTTCTCACAAGAGTGCTTGAGGTCTGCACCAGCAGATCCGATGTTTTGAAGTTTTATTGCCTCAGTTCATTGGTGCACAGCGGTATCTGGTGCTTAGAGAAGTGATACTTGTAGCACCGACAAGTTCTCAAACTTGACAAAGGACCCTCCAAGGCGGATTATGAACAACAAAAGCTGATCAGGGACTGGAGGTGTCCTTGCGGCTGCACCCCCCTGGCACTTTTTGGTTGTCTTCAGCACAGTAGGTAGCTTCATCCTGAGCCACATCCCTCACCCTCTCCGAGGATTTAAGCTCTTGCTCATTCCCTGCACTCTGTAAAGGTCTCGTATTGTCCGCAGTTTGTGTGCCACGACAGGAATACCCTGTATCAAGTATTGTTGCAACAATCGGAGTTTTACAGGCCAAGAATGGAACATAAATAGGTTGGCAATCAGCGGTCGATGTCTTGGCTGAAGACGTTCTTTAAACACCAGCCCTGGCAAACTGCAAAGCTGCACGTGACATCTCTGAGGATGTCCTTCGGTGCTTTCCAGTGGCCGCGTGCTTCTCCTTGAGCCAGACCTTCACCATCATGGCCTACAGTGCTGGGGCACACCTGGCTTTTGATCAACTTGGTGCAGCTTACAGCAGTGTTTTCCGAAACAGGTACAGGTACTGCTTCCGGAGTCTTGTGAGCAGTGTGCCTGACTAAGCTATGCGCACCAACTCTGAGGAGATCTGATAGTATCTGCAAGTTGCCTGGCTTTTGAGGTTGCCACGCTTGCTTTGAATGCAGCTCTCTTGGCAGGTCAGCGGGATGGAGAACACGGCCTCGCGTTCAAATGGGAACATTTCTTGCAGATTCTTCCTTGGCTCATAATTGAAATTCGAACGCAGATTCGCATGATGTGCTTGAGTTTTCGGTGGGGCTGCGTTCAGAGCCAGATTCTTTGGGGCAGGCAGAAGGGAGATCCCATTGTGGTTGAATGTTGGATCTCATGCGCCTCAAGTATGATGAGTCCCGAGCATGTTCCAACTGCCATCTATGGCCCTCATGAGCCCTCATGCATTCTCCACATCACGGGGCATTTTTACAGTTTACAAAGTATTGGGAAGCTATTTCGGCACCAGGTTGTGGGCAACCTATACCTGCCGCTAAGCGCCCTGCTGAGCCGATGGATTTTTCGCCGATCCTACAGACCCTTGGCCTTGATGAAGCTGCTGTGTTGACTCTCTGTTGGTTTTGTAGAGCTTTTGCCCGCAGGCCGGAGACTGCCCTTTGCGAGCTCAGCAGACTAATATAGGGTCTTGCTGCGGCATCCCGAAATGATCAAGGGGATGGCATCGACCACAGCTTTGTGTTGATCATCCCGCACGAAAGATGAAACATCATGACTGTAGGCAGTAGGCGACAGGTCTGAAGGCTTTTCCATCTCCAGGACTTCCAGTTGCTTCCAGTGCTCTGATTCGGCCAAGCTTTCCCTTGCCAGGTTTCCTGGAGTGGATCGCACTTACCGTGCCCTGGCCGCCCGTGAACGTGAAGACTTGTAGGCAACAGCTTAGGCCCTCAACTGAGCTGTAAACGCTACAAGCTGGGGGGTAAAGAAAGCGTGCAGGATTTGACTCCTCGAGAGGCCACCGCAGTTTTGCAGTAATAGCTATGAGCCCATATTATATCCTTAGGTCCTTGTCCGCTCCAGCATAGGTATCTGCATGCAAACGGCGCTTGCCTCTAATCTTCATAGTACGTGTTTTGCACACGAAGCTTTCGCCTCAAGTCGCAAGAGCTACAGGCCCTGATGCTCAGTGCCAGCGTGTTCGTCCTGCTTCAGCAGTCTCCATCAGGCAGGAAGTCTTCAAGATAATGGAGCTGAGGGCAGGAGAGTTCTGATTGAGGGATGGGATCTTGGATTCGTTCCGCAGTCTGTGCCTCAAGTCAAGTCAATTTGGTTGAGATGAGCTTAATGCTTGGCAGAGTTTGGTAGGCCAAGGCACGCAAGCAAAGTTCCATGTCGCAGGTCAAGTGTCATCTCACATCTTCTCCACGGGCATTCTCTTTGTGATCCTCTCTGTTCCAGGGCAGCGATGTGAGGTGTTAAGCTTACAGCCCGAGGCAAGACCTATTGTGGAGATACTTCAGCTACTGTGCTTTCCAATTCTTGGGGATATACAGGCACGGCAGACAGGCTTTCTCAACATCATCTTTTTTTCATTCTCAATAGGCAATTCTGTTTCAATTCCCATGTGCAGATGCCTCACGTCCCGAGGGGGCCCCTTTCTTGAGAAACTTCCAGATGGGTTCAAGAAGGTTCGGAGCCATGAAGTTGCTGAAGACCGGCAAGTTGTCAACTTTTTGCTCGCCTTCGTCCCACCCTCCACATTTTGGTGCAAGTTTTGAATTACATCGTTTCAGGGCAAGTCTTTAGCTTCTTTATTGGGTGATATCTAATAGCTTTTGCACAAGCCGGGGCTACGCGTTTCTCGTGCAAG
This sequence comes from Symbiodinium pilosum, assembly GCA_905231905.1. Lineage (NCBI taxonomy): Eukaryota > Dinophyceae > Suessiales > Symbiodiniaceae > Symbiodinium > Symbiodinium pilosum. The sequence goes on along the minus strand of CAJNIZ010011137.1, from coordinate 56,216 downwards.
TATTGAATTTGAGGCCCCGTGGAGGGGGAACAGCGGTGCAGTACCTGGGAAGAGTGATGCACTTTGGGCTTGTCTGCTTTCAGAGGGCAATTTGGATTTGCCTGCATTCCGGCTAGGCTTGCCTAGTTTTCCACGCAAGATTTGAAAGGGAAGGCAAGCAGCGGCGGGGGCTCCCGCCTGGAGTTTTCAGTTCTCGGGGGCAGCTCGCTGCCTGCCCCGGTCGCCACGCTTCCTTCTGTGCTTCACTGTGAACATCTATCTGTGCATGTTTGTGCATTCTCCGCCTACTAACCCATGAAGAGCTACGACGAGGTTACCATGCATAGAAGCTGGAGGCTGCAGGACGTGCATATGGCCTTAGCAAGATCCGTGAAGATATGCGTTGCAACCTCCTTATGGCAAGGTCAGAAGGTGTTGCCAAGGTGGGTGGGCGTCGGGCCGTGGGTTATAGCTGTAAGATGCAAGTTCAAGTTGTCCACTTCAAAAAACATGTTGTGCTTTGCAGTGGTCATCAAGCAGACATGTAGGGTTGTGAAAGCAAGGTCTGCATGTCGTGCTTGGCCAGCATGCTGTCTGAGAAGATCATGAAGGCTGTGGCTGAGTCGGGAAGGTGTGGAGTATCAGTGCAGACTTGAATGCATTGATGTTTGGGCCGGGATTTGGTTTGTAAGGTGCTGAAGGGAATTCGAAGTGAAGCACAAAAAGCCAAGTGGCAGAGGTTGACAATGACAACGCGCCCTGACAGGCCGGCAGCAGCCCCTTCTATATCCAAAAGGTGAATCTGGATATTGGCAGCTTTCTGACGTCGGCACTTCGGGCTGAAGTATTCGGGAGTTGTAGTTTCAATCTTCAAGCAAACCTGAGAGGCGGGTTGTATTTGGGGCCTGTGTCTGGCAGTTGCAAAATGTTGATTGCCGCTTTCAACAATATTTTTCTGCAGATACTTCACATGTCTCCTCGCTTGCAATTTCTCAGATCGTCATGCTCTTCGTTTGTGGGATGGCTAGCCAGCGGCCCAACGACGCTTTCTGGAAGACGCGGGACGTCGATGGGAGGAGCCCGTGCCCCCTTGAGTGACAGTCTAGGCTTGTCATCCACAGGTGTTGGAGAGCAGTTTTTGCCCGGCAGCTGTCTCGTCGCCCTCGGACACTACTTCTAGTAGACGGTCTGTTTTTCGCCCCATGTGTTTTATAGAGCGTTGCAGGCTTTTCGTTTTCCCTTACAAGCCCTTTTGTTGGAGTGCTTTTTGCAGCCTTCTGCTCTGAACGGCCCGTGTTAGTGTAGCCTGTACTACGTCCTGGTGTTCGGGCATTCCCGTATTTGCCATGTCTTGCAACGTTCTGCATCATGTTGGTTTTTGCTCTCCGGCAATTGCTGGCCACATTTGCGGTCCTGAACTTTGGCATGCCTGAGATGTACTGCCTTGTTTCTTTGCTACCGCTGCTTGATGAGCGGCAAACATGGTCATGACGTTTGGTCATTCCGTTGGCAGGTGCAGAGATGTGTGCTGCTGCCGAGATGTATGTTGCTGCCGGGATGTATGTTGCTGCCCTGAAAATCCGGCTTGGTCGCGGGAAGATAATCAATGGCCCTTTGAGAGCAAGAACTGTGTTGACGCCGGACAGGGCTTGCAGCGTTGTGTAAGGTGCGTGGGTCATAAGAAATGCCATGGTTTCTTGCTGGCATGCCAAAAAGGAACACATCACAACTCTGAGAGACGTCGGTCGCACTGCTTAAAAGGCTGTATGAACTTGTTGCTGCATCCATACAGAGCCAGACAAGTAGGCCCATGTTGCTGGAGCATATATCTGTACCAAGGCAGCAGATAAGCAGGCTTATGTACAAGAGCATCCGAGCTTGTCCCGGCGATGGCATGTCCTTTCTTCCAAAGCATGCATGCTATTTGAGTATCACTTGTGGTTTGAGTTGATGAACGCGGCCTCGAGTGCTCCTGCACAGGGGCCGCAGTGCATAAACCCCGCCGCAAAACAAGACCCCCTACCTAAGCCGCGCCCTGCGGCGCCACCCCGCTGAAAGCCCAAACACCAAACCCAACCCTAACCCGCGCCCGAACCCCAGCAAGCAAAACAAGCCGCGGAGCTGCAGCAGTCGTCCCTTCACCTGGGCCAGGCCATCCAAGGCGCCTGGAAAGAACGTAATCAGGGACCACTGGATGGTCCTGCGAAAAGCTGGGGCACTCCCAGCTAAGATGCTGCCAGCCCGGCACAACAGGCGCCGCACAGAACGGGCAAGCCCGAACGTGGACCTCCTCATGCTTACCAGCATTCCTGCGAACCTTATCAAAGGCGGCCACCGAGTATGAGGCTCCCAGTTGTGCCAGAGCATCCATCTGGCCGAGCCGCTTGCGCCGCTTGCGCTGCCGCCTTTGTAGCCAGCAAGAGACAGCAACGGCAAGAGTAACAGGCGGAGTAATTAACAAGAGGAACAGGCATGATAAAGAACAGGACAACAATAAGCACATCATAGCAGAAACGGGAATGGTCGGAATAATAGTGGTGCATGACAGTGGTATAGTAGGGCCCACGAAGGCGAAACGGGCCCCTGACAATGCAGATGATGCTGACAATGCTGATGATGCTGATGCATCATCAGCATACTGGGAGGGCCATTTCTCCACTTGTTGGCAGTCCAAGCTTTTCTTGGCCCATGCCAATCAGCGCTCACAATGCTTTTCTTGGGGTCTGGGGGATCTCAAAAATGTGCTGGGGGAAGCAAAAAAGGCACGTATGTAATTCAAACTGCCTTTAGGGTTGCAAGACGGACCCCCAATTGTGCGATGATTTTTGCGTAACTCTCGCGTACAGGGCACGTATGCGTGCCCCGTACGCGAGCAGCATCGGCACAACTGGTGTCCATTTCGCCTTACAAAGCCCTCAGCCCCGCAAAGCCGCTTCTCAACGCCCCGGAAATTCATAGGCGCCACCGTAAAGCTCCTCACGTGGAAATAGGCCAACATAGACGCAAATCCCATAAAGCCTGCGCAAAGCCCGCAGAAAACCTGCGTAAAACCTGCGTAAAACCATCATAAGTCCTGGAACGCATCACAACTCCTGACAAAGTAGTCACGATTCTGACTTAAACCGGAGCCTTTTTGCTCATGCAGGGTGCCCTTTTTGCCTCTTTTGGGCCTTTTCT
>CAJNIZ010011137.1:13225-52960 GCA_905231905.1 Symbiodinium pilosum | reverse complement strand
GGAAAGGGTTCAGCCATATGTGTACCTAATAAGGGACCTGTAACTTAGTTACCCCCTTAATAAAGGGCAGGACAGTATGTCTACGACTTAAGAAAATGAGTGTCTGTTTTGATGTAAAAAGTAGGGCCCCCTAAGGGAACCCATATAAGCTTACGACAATACCTTAAGTCCTGTACCTGTATAAGATGTATACGCATGGCTTTGCACTTCCTCTGCTGTAAGTGGTTCAAGGCATACAACTGTGTGCTAGAGCAGACAACAAACAGCGTGTTACTATTATACTATTGCACTACCTATTACCACATCTCTGTCGAGATACCTGGGCCTGGATACAGGGGGCGGCGGTTTTTTTACGGAGAAAAGGCGGGAGCCCGGTCAGGGAAGGGGGAGGAGGCTTGGCTGGTAGGACTAGATGGGTTGCTTCAAGCCTGGAAGGGTAGGAATTACTTGAGGTGGGGACATGTGGGTTTGTTTGAAGGCCGCGGTCGGAGCATAATTCCAAGACATCCGCGCTGGCTCAGACAAGGGCGTCTATAACATCCCCAATAGCCATCCATGTTGCCTAAGCACCCATATGCCAGAGCACTATTGTCGGTCAGGTACTTGCGCCCACGTTGCATGTACGTCTATGTCCTGTATTGTCCTGTAGCATCCTTGGTGACCAAGATTATGTGTGTGTGTGTGCATGTTGCATGTCCGGTGTGACCTGAAGTCCCATTCTAAAGACCCAGTTGAGCGCAATTTTGATGACTGCATTTTGCTTACGTTCGGCTCCTGCTGTGTAGATCGCAAGAGTCAATGACCTCCTTGTGTTCAGCGTGTGCAGCATGCAACGGCGGCAGTCAGCCAGCCTTTTTTTCTTTAAAAGACCTGTTTATCGCTTTGGATTCAACTGCTGCTGCAGCTGTTTGTGTCAGTATGCGACTGGGGCGTGAACAAAGTTGTTCCGTTCGGCTAAGCATAGACTATGGATGTCATTGCATCCCGCAGCAGCAGCAGCAGCAGCAGCAGCAGCAAAAAGATGGTTTCCGATCGGTCGGCTTGTCCAAGCAAAAGTGATTTGGCTGATGGTCTGCCATTGGTATTGGTGGCTGCGCATGGTAGACTCCACATGTGTTTCTGTGCCCATCCTAGGCAAAGGGTTTTCAAAATTCCGTTCTTGTGAAAAACACGTGCATGATGAAGTCCGCCATTTTCAGCAGCGGACTTGTTTGAGCTGTCGTGCGATCTTGTTCAATGCTTAGTTAACAATGTTTCCACTGCAGTCCTCTACCATACGTCAGAAAGCCTTTTGAGCTGTTTGCAGGATGGAGTCTGGCATTTTTGTGGCCTGGGATGCGCGGATGGCCCCTCGGGAGAAGGGTCGTTGCTGGCTAGGTCTGGCACGGTGTGTTTTTTGATCTATCTGAGCTTGCCAAGTGAGATTTCAGGTGAATTTCGGGCATTTGTCATTCTACAACCTGAAACAAAAGATTGTCGCAATATGTCGCAATGTACTGGAGAACGGGGCCCCAGGCTCCAGCCTGACTTTACGCAGAACTAGCAGCACATATGTACAGCTTTGGCTTCTTGGCACTTACAAGCTTGGTGTTTTGCAAGGATGTATGGCAGGGTTCCGTGATCAGCAGATGGTTTGGCAAAAATGAAATTGTGTGGGCAGGTCCTGGTACTGATCGTGACCTTGTTGCAGAACTGGCTCGCAGGCATTTCCAGCTTTGTCACCAGTGTTTTAGGAGATTGGGTGATCTCAGCAGAGCCTTTGCCCTTCATTTCAAACATGGCTCGTTCAGGTCTGAATCCCAAATCAGTGCAATCTCATTTCAAAAATGACGTTGTGCATGTTGTGCCAAAGACAATGCAGGTTCCCAAAGGGCCAAAGGAGGTATTATCACATTGTCGTGCTGCAGGCCTCGTGGCTAAACGGCTTTCAACTGTTATCCGTTCCAGCGCACAGCAGCTTTCCTTGCTCATAGCCGCCTGGCAGGAGTTGTTGGGTCTGCTGGGTCTTGACGTCATAACTGTTGCGGAGGTTTTCAGAATTCCAATTGGTCTGGTGGGTTGAGCAGCAGGTCTGCTGGTGCGGAGAGTCTTTGTCACGTGTCGAGCTGAAAGTGTAGGCTTTCAGATGGCAAACTCAGGTCGATATCTTTTCGTCATCACCTTGTCTATAACTGTCCGCTGTTCACAGCTGCGACCATCCTCCTTTGCACGCTACTGCAACTAGTGCTAGCCACCGTGAGACTCCTGCAAGACTTGCACCGTGGCCCGCGTTGACATGACAGCTCTGCTTTGCATGGGGCAGTTTCCCGAAGACAAAATGATCTGAAAGCGTCATCCTGCGAGGTTTATTTCGTGGGGGACATTTGGTTGAACCACGTTGTCTTTGACTGGCCTGTGGGGACCACGGCGCTGGTGCCTGGCCTTCACAAAAGAAAGTGTTGTCAAAGCCACAAGTAACTGTCATATGCATATGCATTGCAGGCAATGTCCAAGTTGAGACCTCACACAAATCAAATCGTTTCCGCTACCCGCAAAGCTAAAGCTGCGGTGAAGTTTGGCAAAAGGTGATCGCGCTGTCCGTGCAGGTTTTCGCGCTGGCCGGGCAGGCACATAGCTTACTAGTCATTCAGAGCATGGCGAGCTTGTGTTTTTGTATCAATGAAACAGAGGCGTCAGGCGGACAGGCAGACCTACTGAGCGCGGTGAGCGCCACTCACTCAAGATTGTTTTTAGGTGGGCACGCAATTCAAGGCTGAAGGGTTGCCATAGTTCAGCGAACCTTGTCTTGCCAGGTCGAGCACAGCAATGGCTGCCCGTCCGCATTATGAAGCATGGACGTCTGCATTGCCAAGGGCTGCCTTTCAGGGCTCAAGTCTTTGCAGGGTCGGGAAGGCTTGAGCATTCAGAACCAAAACCTTTGATATCCTGAAGTCTGCTGCCGAAGCTGAAGGCCTTACCGAACAAGGCTTGCGCACAGGAAAAATACTGAAGTCTGAGAATTTTTCCGTGGCGCAGGCACAGCCGCGTCCGGCCCTCCAAGCGCCTCTTCCTGTGAGAGCCAGGTGGTGTAAGCCGAGGTCCAATAGCTTCGGACGCGCTTTGGGTTGGGAAATCCTAGAAAGCTTTGACTTAAGGGTCCAGAAGGGCAAGGCCAGTGGACAATGGTTTGTGTGTTTAAATGTGTCAGAATCACTGACATGGGAAGTTGCAAGAGCCTGAGCGGCCGAGCATGGAGCCGAGAAAGTTAGTGGGACAGCTGAACTCGTTCTTCAATCCAGGACCTTCGCTTTCACTCCTGAGTTTCCTGAAGTACTTCAAGCTCAGTGGAGGCATTGCGTAATCAAAGTTGAGGAACTTGCGTAGGATGTACAAGACATCGTCCACTGATCCTTTTAGCCCTCATGAAGCTTGAGACGTTCAGCATGCATGTTGCCGGCTGCATCCACTTCTTTGAGAAGAAGCAAGAACCTTCGCAGCGGCAAGATCTTCACGTGGGAGTCGGGACTTGGAAAGCTGGCAGTAGCAGGCATCAGTGTCACTGAAGGCAGGTAGGTTGTATTTCAATTGTCAGCCCGCTAACAAGGTTTCTGTAGTCCAGAATATGGTATAGTGCACTTTACGTTGCATCCCAAGACAGACAAAGGCCCAAGGGTATTCAGTCTGCGCGTCTCACCCAGGCATTGGTAAGCTTCTCAGACACCACGGCTTCATCCGCACAGGGGCCAATCACGTTTGTGTTCGATACTCATCAACAGGATGCCTTCCCACTTTCAAGAGGGTTTGTAGGGTTTGGGGCTTCTTTGTTGGCACTGTTCTTGGTTTTTTAACGTTTTTCATTTTTCTTGGTGTCCAATGCCGAGCGAGAAGTTACGAGATGGTGTTGCCTTCCGCGAAATAAATACACTTGCGAGGATGGCAACCTCTACGAACCGAAAAGAAAAATATCGTTGAGGACAGCATGAGGATGCAGATTCGCAAGTGAGCACACGTACAGCCAGAAAGTCGGGGGGTCTTCGAAGATATGCGTCACCCAAACCTGGTCAGACACGCGCCAAGTTGTGAGAGCGGCGATAGAAGTTTCGACTGATCGCATGTTGACCAGCGTCTGAAACTCAAACTGAGTTCAAGAAGTTAAGTGATTCGCAAATGGCGCCCTGATGGGCAGGTGATAAATGCCAATGTTTGAACACCACGCCCTGGTCAAATCAATAGATATCTCAAAACATGAGTAATTAGAGGCGGACAAAAGGAGCATAAGAACGTTACCTGGGATGTCTGTCGCAGGGCTGATGAGAAACTAGCGGGGGTCCCGGTGCAAGTGGAGAGAACTAACGGCAAAGGTGAAGAGAACAGCGAAGCAAGAGTGTCAGCAGCAATTCTTCAGAAATCGTGTAAACTAGGGGAGGGAGATTTGCAGATGCTCAAGCGACTGACTGCCTGCCTACCAGTGACAGTGATCCCACCTCTGAAACGATCCGATCAGTGCGGAACAACAAAAAACACATATGAACAACCACAGCAACAGCAAGGACAACACCAGCAGCAACAACAGCAGCAGCGACGACGACGACATCGACAAGGCCAATGGCGTCGTGTTTGGTTGTCAAGCTGCAGGAACAGGAGCTGCACCACATCTTGCTCTAGTGAGCTGCTCAGGTAGCTTTGCTCGACTGGGAGCGTCAAACTCTCACCTCATGCTCGAAACCTGAATGTCTCCTTGCCGTGCTTTGATTTTTTGCCAGCTTAAGAGTCACCTTCAAGTTTTTTTTGATGACTCTGTGGGCGTTGCCTTTGAAGCGAGTGTTTTCTGCTGGTGAGTTATGAAGTCCCAGCTTATGCTTTAAATCCCGAATTTGCCAGCATGTATTCCAAGGGGTACTACAAGCACTTAGCAGCAGCGGGACAGACATGGTACTTGGGCAGGCATGGTACAATTCTTCGCATCTCATGTGTCTGCATGCACAGCTCATGAAGCTTCCAAAAGCGCGTTTCATGCTTTAACAATCAAAGCAGACCTGAATACCCTTTAGCAAGTCCGTTGTCTGAGACGCCCGTAGTCTCGAGAACCTGCTTTGTAGTTTCTGGGGCGCGCCGGCAAATCTGGGGACCTACAGGAGGCAGTGGGAAGAAGCGGATGATGGAGCATGACGTTCTCCAATTTATGAGTTGACCCCTCTACTTCCTTTTTTTGGTCCGACCAGCTAGCAGCTTCGAGTTGGGGCCTGCTGGCGTATGGCTCCAGTGAGGCACGCCTCTTTTCTCTTCATATGACACAGTGCAGCTGCAAAGACAAAGAGAACACACCCGATTTGAGTAGAATTCCGGGCCTACCCGTCTCAAATGTTGTAATGCGTTTTTGGAGGAATGTTCTTTCGGGTGAGAAAATGTTCTCTTTTTCTTGCCGCCGAGGGCATTGCTGTGTGATATGGAGGAGGGTACATTCCTTGGAGCCTGGACAGGAAGTTGTTTCTTTTCGGTGCGTTTTGGGCCGAGTTTTGGGCCAAAGCCGATGTCTCTTGTCGAAAGTGATATAGCTTGTACGGAGGTATACGGAGGTGCCTGGAGGCTTTCCCAAGCGTAGCCGAAGGGATGGTGCAGCCAGTTTTGTAGGAGAGAGACCTGTTCTTCAAAGTCAGTTGCAGAGATTTGGACCCTACACCAGCAGCCGCGCCACGACGTGCTTGGCGAAGAGGCGCTCGTCCGACCAAAAGATCGAGTGGACATGATGTATCTCAACGTAGCGTATGTTTGGGAGCTCTGCCGGTTCTGAGAGTTTCTGAGCGCTCGTCCATCAATCATTGTACCTACCCACAGTATCCTACCATGAGGTCACTGCAGTTGTGCTTGTTACTCCGCTTCGGCACGTGAGGTTCCAAGGCTCACCAGCAACTAGGGTACGCGTGTTGTTTGAACTCAATGTGGCAGCGGGTGGCCATTTGGCTTCAGGGTGTGCCGAATTCAAGAGTTTTGTCAGAGGAGGCATGTCTTCTCGGCAGCGTTGCATGTAGATTTCTGTATAGTGTCAGGGTTGTACATTGGTGAGGTCATCAAGACTGCATGTATGACCAGGAAGGAGGCTAACCCTGGAAAGCCCATCATCCCTTGCCGAAGAACTACAACACAAGCCTGACAAGCCTGATACAATAATACAATAGGGGCCACAAAGCCCAATGCAGTTCACTTGACACAGCATATATACAGTGAATGCGCGCGACGCACGAGACGCCGTGTGTGAAGTGGCCGGTCACATGAAGAGACAAGGAAGCTGCAGTACATAAAGCCGAAAGCATTCGAGCCAAGCAATTACAGAAACAATTCATCACTTACCTACCTGCTGCTCCCTTCTCTTGCAATATTTACATGACCACCAAGTACAATGACGGGCACGCGCCCGATAGACCATGAGGCAACAGCCTCTGAGGCCCTGGATATCCGCTGCGCCACGAAACCTGGTACTGGAACTGCCAAGCGCTGGCATGCACCGAAGCATGGCATGCTGTAGTTGTGCTGCAAACCTGGCATGTTTGCCCTTCCGGGCCAGCCCATAGCCAGCAGACCTAGCATATTTGCGCTTCGGCATATTGCCGTGGCGAGCGACAAGCTCTTTGCGTATACTGGACCGCCGCCTTGCCATAATCCATTGCAGCAAGGGGTCGCTTCCTGCATCAAACAAGGAAACATGAATCCGAGAGATTGCGAGACAAAAAATGTTTATGAGCCAGCGAGACGCACCCGGGCAACACCATGCAACTAAGAGTCACGTTTTGCAAGCCGCGAGCAGTTTCACACGCACCTTCCCAAGACTGCAACTGTGCAGCAGATAGCCGAACAAGCAAGGCACGTCAACCACGGAATTGTGCTTCAAATCATCTCTCCTTTTGGTGCTGGCAACATCACTGCGAAGTCCCAGTGCTTGCTCACGCGTTCAGATCTATCTTGACAGCATTGGTTTTGTGGATTTTCGCGGACTCGCAGATATTCGCAGATGCGCGTGTATTCGTGGATTCGCGGATATTCGCAGATTTGCGGATGTTTGCGGATTCGCGGATTCATGGATTCGTGGATTTGCAGATGTGCGGATTCGCAGAGTCGATGGCAGATTCGCGGATTCGCAGATTCGTCGATTTGCGGATTCAAGGACTTGCGGATTCGCGGATTCGCGATTCCTAGGTTCTAGGATTCGCGGATTCGAGGATGCGTGTTTCGCCCCGGGACGCTGTCAGGATAGCTCAACAGGCGTTGCGTTGCCCTCTTTGGCTCTGCAAGAATCAAATCGAATTGATTCATGTTTGGATGCAGGAGTGAATCAGGCAGAATAAACTCATGTAAGAAATTCGCTTGATTTTGCCAACCGCACGCTCACAACACGGACTCACGTGCAGTCTCTACTTAGCTTGCCCACACGACCCTTGAGGACGGTCCCCACAATGCTTCTGGACCTGCCTCGTGTGGAGTTTCCCCTTAGCTTGCCGCAATACAAGAACTGCCGCAGTGCATGTGATGGGATGTGTGGAGTTGCCCAGTAGCTTGGCAGCTCCAAGCTGTGCGATACTCGCCGACACTTTGCGGGCGCTCTGCAGTTAAACAGATACCGCGCAAGCGTTTTTCGACTGCATGCGCAACGGTTTCGGTCACCTCCAACCCCCTGGAACCCTGGCACTCCACCCTTCTGCTACGCCGCTGCGCATTCGGGAAACAAAAAAGCCTGCTGTGGTCCCACTTCATCCCATTTTAATTTCATTCAAGCTTCTGCTTCCTGAGCGGGCATGGCTCGCAGAGTTGCAGCGCTTCTAGCAGCCCTCATAGCCTGGCCGCTGGGCTCCAAGCACAGATTCCCATTCGGAGACATTTAGAGATTAATCTTGAAGCACAGCAGCTGTCTGCAAGAAAGAATCTAGGCCAAGCCTGAGAGACTTTCCCAGGCGTTTGAGCCGGCGAGACTCTGGGGCTTGCTGCTTGGCTGAATTCCACAGCAGCTTGAGGGTCAGGTGCAGCGTTTGAATGGTTTGACTCCGTGACTGTGGCACCTCACGAGCTGTCACAAGAATGTGCTAGTACCATCTGCCTTTGAATGAAGACAGTGAGTAAGGACCTGCCTTTTCGGACTTGGTTTACATCTATGACTATGATTCATGGGACGCCTCCAGAGGTGGTGCCCATCAATCCTGAAACTTCTCCAGTGAAAGTTTCTGTCCTGCGTTGTATATCCGTGGGTGTGTCAACTTCTGGAGCCTAGCTAAACCCAGGCTTAAAGTTCACTCCCTTGACCAGGCAAGCTGCTTGAAGATCCTGCGCTGAGGCACTTTTGCACGTGTAGCCCGTCCAGGTCGAGGTACAAAGAGTCTGCGCTTCGCGGCTGCAGTGGCATTTGTTTTTGGAGCTCAATGGCTGTGCCTCTTCATGTAGTCTCCTGGAAGCATTGAACTTTGCAAGAGCGTTCCGCAGCTATACAAAGAACCAATGTCGGGCCAATGAGGTCCGCGGAGGCGAGGCGCAAGCCTCCTGTCAGATGACGAAACTGAGGAAAGCAGGACTGGGCCGATGTCCGATCCCGCAGCAGTGAAACGCACACTCATGCACACTGCCAAGCTCAGGCTTGCAGCCTCAACTTTTCACCCCACACCTGCAAGAAACCTCTCCAGGAGCCGTCCCAGGAGGATGTCTGTGAAGAAGTCACTGCAGGTGCCAATCAAAGGAGGCCACTTAAGACCTAAGCTTTGACATTGTGAGAGATGCAGGGCAGAACTTGATCCGCTTGTGAGTGGACTGCATATTGTGCATCCAAGTGCATGAATCGGTTTGCGTTGTGGAAGGGTGCTGCAAGTATCGTGTGCAGCGGCATTGGCGCTGGCAGCAGATGCTTGAGGAGCCGTGTGGGCCTCAGCATCTGCCTGAAGAAAGGCGGCGCCAAAGGCCGTGCCTTCCAGGTCTGAAAGCTGTCCGGCTGTGTGTCTGACTGGTCACAGCCCTCATATGGCCTTCTAACCCCAGCCCGCTTTCGTGGTATCTCAGCAGAACATCTACTCAACATCTCATCGTCCGCCACATCGGACGGCTCACAATTCTTCGACATAGTGCTGATTCACGTCATGAAGCCATCAGATAAGAAGTAGAAGGCCCCAATCCTCTTCTCGGTGTAGGCTTGGAGTCTTCGCTTGTTGCAACGACACCGGGCCACCCCGTATCTTGGACTCGTGCTGTCGGAGCGTTGTGGGTTTCATGAGGTCATCAAAGCTTTGGGTTTTGGGGGGTTATACGAGTAGCTTGCCTTTTTTTGAGTTAGCATCGGCTGGCAATCATGCTATATGGTTGCCTTGTCAGGGCAGATGCATTGGTTTGCTTTCCGCGAAAATGCCTTGAGGATTAGGTTCAAGGACTCTGGTTGCAGCCACGGCACTAAAACCGGATTATCACAACAGCTCCTGCGTTACCGGAAGAAAATCTTGTGACAGTGTCTGCAGCGAGACCTAGAGCTCAGCAAGCCAAGGCGATCCTGACTGATAAACACAATATTATGCAATCATGCTTCTAGAGTGGTCTGGTTGCAAAACAATGCTAGTCGGCACAGCGTGTACCAGCTTCCGTTTAGCAACGTGCTTGCTCTCATCAGCATGGCAACATGATGCAGCATGCCCTCCAAGAGATGGTTTCTCACAAGCACTTTGGTTAGGCTACGGTCTGCAACAGAAGCGTTCAACTTGTCACGTGGAGGAATTGTGGTGTTGCCTTGAAAAAAGATACAACAGCATGCAACAGCACAACAGCCCCAAGGGCAGGACAGAGGCTTCAAGCTCCAAAAGGATGCTGGCACGACGAATTGTGGCCACAATCTAGTAGCTGCAAGCTAGAAGCAGGCAGATGAATTAATCCGATTCTCGAGAAAGTCAAGTCTGCGGCTGAGGTTATCATGCCATCTTTGTACCAGAGCCTGGTATGCAGGCTGGGCTGTCTGCGAACGCAATGCAGTCTAGCAGTTGTTGCTTGATGTGAAAGTTAGACTGAAGCATGGATAAGCTAACGCAAAGTAGTGCCCTCCAAGAGGGCTGGGTGAGGTTGCAGTCAGCAGACTAAAGCAGCAGAGTTCTTTCTACAGGGCCGCCTGAGCAGGATCCTTTCAACGATCCCTCAGTAAGTCATGAGTTATTTCGGGCTCGCGTATACAGAGCCAGGGCCTTACTGCCGAACTTTCTGACACTTTGGAAGGGGGCCTTCAGAAACGAGAAGGCCTGAAAAAAAACGATGATAATCCCAACTTACACCCTGGCCTCTGCATAGAAAGCTTCCTGCACAACTTGAAATTTGAGGAGCCAATCGATTTGGTTCCTCAAGACATGCTTTGTTCACACTGCAGTAGAAGTTGGAGCCCACATAAGCCGGATGTGAGCACCCTGTGAAGACTGGCGCAGGAGTTTCTTGGCTGTTTTCCAACTGCCCAGCGCGCGGCTGCAGCCTTCGACTGGCGTGCTCGTGAGGCTGCGGGGCTTGAAGCGGAAGAGGCGAGAGCTCAGAAAGCTCCTTAAGCTCCTTGTTTTCGAGGCATCCTGGTCCGTGGTGAACTCTCCGATCTCGGCAAACGAGGCATCGTGTTGACATACTTGAGCAGTCCAAGTTCGTCAGATGCCGAACCGTCCAGTCTGGCTGCAGATTTGGTTTGGCCAGCAACAGAGAAATCTGCACTAGCACTCGCTGGTGAATGAGCGTGTAAATTCAGGAAGAGGCGCGCACAGTGCCCGAATCCCAGCTTCGACCAGCGCTTCAGAGGTATATGAGAGCCTGCAACTTCCTCATGTATCTCCATCAGGTCATTGTAGGAAAAGCCCACCGTTTGATCTCCAGTGTGTACTGGAGGGATATAAGTTGCCTAGACCCTCGGCCCTTAATGCAGTATCTCAACCCCAAACCCACAACAAATCCCACCAAGAATTACATCGGATGCTCTCAGGTTTGAGTTGGATAGCAAGTAGAAGGTCAGACTTGGTCACTAGGCCTGAACTGGCAAAGAGCTTTCAGGGGTCATAGGTGTACAAGGCCCCAGGTGTGCATTACGCACGGAAGTCCTGAAAGGTCAGTTGCTCACCATGAAACGGCAAGGTTGCGTGCGCAAAAGCCACTTTGACTGCTCTTGCATTCGACAGTGAGGTTGCAGGACAAATTCACCGTCTACCGCGCTAGAGGCCTCGCCTGGACAATGCTGCAATTTGATGGAACACTTGAAGTCATCTCACCACGAACAGGATATCCTGAGGCCTCGGTAGAAACTGGAGACACAACAGCTTCGAAATCGTGCACCAGCATGCACCAGCCGCAGCGCCCAAAGCATCCAGCCTTGACTCTGACCAGTGTATGGCTCAAAGCCGCAAGCGTTCAAATCATGTTGCGGAATGTAGGTGCTTTCCTATGCAACCTTACTCGGAGATTAGGACAGAAGATCAGTTGGGTTGCATAAGGCTCTCGGAGTCTGTGCGGAGCTGTGACCTGTGCGCGGCAACAGGCTTTCCGTATCCCCCTTGCAACGACGAGTGGCGCTTTGAGCTCAGTGCTCGTTGACATATGGTGCAATGTAGCGGCTTTCATCACAGGTTGATGTTGCTAGGGCTGCTAGGGACAAGAGGATTGATTACTTGCAGGAGTCTCTACTACTGACTTCTGGTTCGCGGTGGGATTCACTGCAAGGCAAGCTAAACAAGATGCGTTTCAAAGCCCTTGCTGGCCTTTCTGCCAGGTATGAACGCGGAAGGGGCCAGTCTCTGCGAAAGATTAGCGGGCCCGATTCAGAAACTTGTTGACCATTAACTCTCTTGAATTTCCAAGCCTGGAATTGGAAGAAGCTTAGGAACAGCAAGGAGGATCTCACTGCAACGAATACAATGAAGGAGGTCTGTCAAAGGTTTCGTCAGAAGAGTCCTTGAGGTGCAGAGCAGCTCGAGGAGCTGCTCAGGGCCAATGTCAGCGCACTGTGGATGCCGGAGCCTAAACGTTCTGAATGGTCTGGCGATGTGATGTGTTGCTTTCTGAGTTGTTTTCGGGCAGCGAACATGCTGGCAACATGTTGCAGCCACTTCAGTCGCAGCACAGCATTTCAGCAAATCCATGTCCTGAAGTTAGTGACATGCGGATCATCATAGCCCGCCGGTCCCAACACCCTGGTCTTCATCACGCTCGCGTTGGCAAGCATCCATGTCCCAGGTCTTCTCTTGCAGCCAGGCCTGCCTTGTCTCCCATACCTTCATTTGTACCACCGCTTCTCTAATCCTTGCCAGCACAGAGTCACAAAGCCTGGGAGGATTTTGAAGACGGCTATCCATAGATGGCCTTCAAATGCCTTCATGGTGTTGTCTACTGGCGCAGTCCAGGAACGTAATCAGAAATCTAAGGAGCAACCTGAACCGTCTTTGGAGTTGAGCTGGTCTCGCATAGCTGAGCTTATATAGGGTTAATTTTTCATAGAACAGGAACCACCTCCCAGCTCGTTGCTGACTGCTCTGCAAGGCTGTGATTCAGAACCTTAGGAGGTGCAAGCAATCCTACCTGAAATCAAGAAGCATACAACTTTGTTTTATAGAGTTGCATTTGATCCCATGGTCTGGCTTGAACTGTACTCCTGATAACACGAACGTTGGAATCCAATGACGCTAGACAGCCAGAGGTCGCCGCATGTTTTGAGATTGCCTGACCTCGAGCATGGAGAGGGGCTTCAGCTGTGCTGGTTAGGAGCCCAGATGGTCAAGTTCAGACGAAGTATCTCTCCAAGTTGAATCTCCGTGATATGCTCGTTGGTCTCTGTTTCTGCTTGCATCATCACATGGTATTTGCACTGACCTTTCAGCAGTCTTCTTTGCTTTGGTAAAGCAGCTGCTGGATTCGCATGTCGCAAAGACTCCATGAGAGAAAGCGGCAAGAGAAAGCTGGACACACATAGAGCTAATGTAAGGGACCGGGCGTAAATGGCAGGGTTTGCTGTACATGCGGCAGCTGTCTAGGGCACCTAGGATGAAGTGGGCCAGCTCCCTTAGCTTTATCTCACATCTTACACGAAGTTGAACCTTGCACGCGTATACCTGACGCTCTACGAAACCTCGAAATGCCCAGAGTCGAATGTCCTTGCATCACTTACGCCTTCTTACAAGCATTGTTCTGCTCCAAGGTCGTTTCACCCGCACAGCTTCGACGTGTCCAAGACACAAAGTCTCAGGAGTTTGATCTGGCGATGTTTTCGGGTCTAGGTGGTAGTAGTTAGACTCGCTGGGCGAATTTGATGCGGCAAGGGGACTGCCACCCTCGAAATTACAAGCAAACTCCAAACATAACCGCACCTTGCGGTCCCAAGCCTGCTACCTTTAGAGACTTTTGAGCTCGGAAGGAAGGACGGCACGCTGAGCAAGAAGCCGAGCGCGCTGCAGACTTTCCAAAGTGATGCGGGCTTGAGCCGCGGCGACTGATTTGGGGCTTGCGACGCTTGCGAGGTTCGTTGGCTCATGGTTGGAGTGTGTTTTAGGCCCGGTTTCTACGGTTTTCGGTTTCAAGCCTGGTGATCTTCAGTCTTGGGGTCCAGCAGTCGTCACGTCAATGCCACCGTGGTTTCAGATTCCTGTTTGGTCTAAACACGCGGAAGGGGGCAAGCAGGTGAACTGTTCTCCAGCTCCAGGTTTGGCCTGTGCGAGAGGACAGTCCTGTTTGCATTGTGGCACCTCTGCATTGAAGCATCACCTTCACTACCTCAAAGTTGAAGGTTCCCCAGGCAGAAAATCCGTCTCAAGCAGCGTTTCACAGCATTACCGCAGCATCCGCAGCCACGCAAAGCTGGCCGGAACCAAGGATCAAGAGCTTGAGGACCTGATGCTCGGACCGCCAAGGATCGTGGCAATGTGGCAAGGTCAGGTTGAGGTGTGTCCCTGGGCTCGATGCCCTAAGCGATTCCAAGTTGAGAAGTTGAGGCCCAAATACTTAAGTAGGACGACGAGGTGTTTAGTTATCCAGAGAGCGAGTCATGCCTGGAAAGGCAAGAGGGTTGGAAGTAACAGGAACCAGCTGTCCGTGACGGTGATTTCTGATTTCTAACGGGAACCCAGCCCGGACTTGTAACCAGAACCGGCCCGTTCCAGCAACGTACCGGCTGGCCCGGCTGTATCGGGAATTGTCGGGAGGGATTAGGTCAAATGGACCTCCAAGCATGCTTCCGGACGGACGCTCCTGCTAAGAGCTTGTTGTTTTAAAGGGGACCGACTTCTGGTCCTCAGTTAGATGCATCCGGCCATAGTTGTTACAGAATCGCATTTCGGGACTTTGACGGCCTTCGTGGTACCGTCCGCACTATCCGCACCATTTGCACCGTCCGCACCAAAGCAGTGGGCCTTTTGACGCACTAGTGTTCGATTCCTTGCGAAGTCCGCAGGATAGTGCCTGATTCGCACGGCCAAAAGAAGACCATTAAAAAGAGGGACCGACTCTTGCTCCATTTTGCGAGGTCCGAGTGCCGTGCCTTTTGTCCTGCTTTCGGTTCCGAGTAGTTCCAGTCTCCCTGCCTTTCAAGTTGCGTTTGCTGTCGCAGACTGTTATTGTTAGTGGCTTGGAAAACTGGTGTCCGTTGCTTCAAATTGGTTCCTGTTACTCCCCGCACCTCGGCAAGAGGGTTGGAAGTTGCCATGACATGTTGCCACTGCAGGAGGTCAGGCAAGGATTGCAAGGGAGAGCAGCGTGCATGCCTTTGCTAAGGCATTGAGAGAGCCGGCGATCCAAGTTGTTCCCCGCTGACTTTGCGTGCCACTAGGCTGCGGGGGCCTGCCCTCTAGCACTTCGAAAGGAAGCTTTGAATTACCTGTGTTGAAGGTTGGTGCCCAAGTCTGCAGGGTTGAGGAGTCTAGACTTGAAGGTTCTGGTTGTGCAGACTCGAAGAGGCTCTGGCTGGCCGAGGCTGAATGCAAATTCCATGATGAAAGCCTGGCGTTCAAAGGTGCCAATGGGTTGCTCCGAACGTGCCAGCAAGTGCTTGTTTGACTGGAAGGGTCAGAGTCCAAGGGGAATCGACAGTGGTCCAGGCTTCAGGACTTCAAGGTCACTGCTGATAACTTGGAGGTCTGACTTCAGCCGTGCCCTATCTTTCGAAACTGTTTCGAATGTCGAGCCACAGCCCGTGAATGACGAATTCCGGGTGGGAATTTCAGGTGATGTCAAAATGATACAGACAAAGTGCTCAAACCTAACGTTGGCCGTCCACGAATTCCGCCTTGCCCTTGCATATCAAGAAGCTCTCAAGACACAGAAAACTGAGATTGGGGTGGCCCCACTTCGCCACTCGAGGCGGCGGCAGCTGGATTGCAAACTTTGCGCCTACAGCGGCCGCGGTGGCATGGATGCTGAAGGGTAGTTTGCGCTTTAGAGCGCTTTTGAGATTCAGATGCTTAGCATGTTACAGATGCACAAGCATGAGAAACCTGGTACGAATCCGTGTAGTTTTCGCGTGTGCTCCAGGAAAGCAGGATGTTGTTCACTTTCAAGCATCTGTATTGCATAAAGCAAGTGGGGAGCAAGTATACTGATTAAAGTCTGACAAAGCTGACAGAAACGCGTGCTGCTTGAGTTGTTGTTTAGCATGAACTCAGGCACTGTACGAACGATTCGCCGGAAAGGGCAGTGTTGTTTACGACGCCTGCAAGCATTCAAAAAATCAACCACAATATCGGTCTTTTCTGTGACTCTGCTCTTCTTTTCGCACCGGGCAGTAAGGGTTGCAAAAGAGCCAACAGCAGAAGTCTATTTCTGGCAGCATGGTAAAGCAGGATCAAGGGGTCCTAGTTCATCTTAGACACGCCCGCTGGTTGCAGTCTGCAAATAAGAGTCGAAGGCTTCAACCAGCAAAGCGACAGCACATCCAAGGCTTGTAAGTCAGCAAGCAAGGCCAAGTTACGAGGATCCTAGGATCCCAACTGCCTTCTAGTATCATCCTGCTTGGATCCTGCAGCGGCGGAGCGCAAGAAATCTTTAGCTTCCAGGATCCCTCTGCTGGTTGGGGAGGGCGCCTGCTGGGGGCGTGCCTTGACCTTTCCAGGAAGTTTCCGAGTTCTGAAGTACCAAAGTCACGAGTCAGGAAGTCATCATCTTCATTCGATATAGCAGTATGACTGCAGTTTAGTTAAGTGCGCTAAGCCGATGAGGGGATGTAGTATAATTACAATCTACAGGTTCCGATGGGCACATCAGGGGCTTGCTGAAGCAAATTCGGGAGACGTCCAGCCACCCTTCGGTTCTGTGGATCACTACTGCCCAAAACAAACAAGCCCGAAGAGCCGATGCTGGAAACGGTGGAGGGTACAGGGCAAGGGTTTAGGGCAGCTCAGTGTGGAACTACTGGGTGCAACTACTAGAGCAATTAGCATTCCAGATGCGCACCTTGAAGTTCTGTGGTCATCAAGCGTGGCAGTGGGATGTTTTTCGCTTCCTTCATTCAGATCTCTGCGGCGCGGCCTAAGGCGCCTGGCAGGGGTGCGGAAGTATATTGCCTGTGAACCCAGCACGAAGACTTTTGCAGGGTTGGAGGACCAAGTTGCTTTGATCTGCCGGAGGTGCATGCTCCCTGTCGTTGGACGTCTATAATTTCTTGTTGCAGAGGAGCTATCCGCCTTTGCGGCCGGTGACATGGAGGTGGGAGCCAGGGATCAACAACCATCATCATAGATATTGCCGGCTGCAGTTGAAATTTGCATTTTAATTTCCTCTACCCTCAGGTTGCACCTAAATGCCAACACTTTCCTGCATGTGAAGGCAATCTTCACATTTTTGCCGAGCCCCAGCCCTAACCAAAACTGAAAATCAAATTCCAAGCCGCCTGCTTCCAACACTTCATGTCCCCAAAAGATCCCCGAGGTTCTTGATCTCTCTCCTTCGGTAAAGCTGAGAAATTGGCGGAATGAAAAGGATTCCTCCTAGTAACTACATAAACAGTGATTCTACTACATCATGCCATAGTTTCCGTCTTCTTTTCCGATCCATCATGCCCAATCTAAAACAACAGCGTAGGTCGAGCTGCACTGCTGCGGCAGTGAGGCCAGAGCTTGAGCTTTGCAGGCTTAAACCCTCCATTTCTTTGGCCTCGTGCTGTCGGGGTGATCCCGTCATACGCATCCGCCGACGCCGTGTAGTCCCCTTCTTGTACGTGCCATACGAGTGGTACTTGTACGTCTCATTCATGAAGATCTTCCAGAAATTCCATCTGTAGCTTTGTATGCTGTACTTCGAAGGCGCTATAAGATGAGGCTGTCTTACCGACGTTTGCGTCAAATCGGACAGCAGAGCACTGTCACGGTACCTGAGATCTTCGAACCTGCTTTTTGCATTCCTGTGTCTCCAAACTCTGCGCGTGTTAGTACGTGGCCAAGGACACCGAGGACCTTGTCAAGAGCCCTGCCAGGTCTTTGAGCCCGAAACCGTGGATTTAGTCTTCACTTCACCGCCTTACTTCAACACCGTGCCCTGGGCAAAGTTGCACTTTGGGTAAACTTGAAACGTTGTTTCTATATGAACTTCCTCTTCACCAGGAACCATTGAATCAGACTCCAGGGCTCCAGGGTTCGTAACTGCACCGCTTCCTTTCAAGGTAGCAAGCACATGAGGAAGGCCACGGAATGTGCTGGTACGATTGTGCAGCTAGGGTTGCAATCCCTCACGTAGCCTGGCGTAGCAGTGGCGTGTTGCTGGACTTTGGAGCTTGGCTGATGTCTCGGAGCTGTGTGTTTGCGTTGTCTGCGTGCCTGTGCCGTTGGCTGAGGAGCTCTATAGTGATGAGGCAACGCAGAGCCATGTGAAGTTCCCAACAGCACAGGCTCCTTTGAATGCTTTGTGGTGTTTGATATAGTGAATTTCATGTTCAGTGCTTGGCGCTGGAGATGGGTCCATCCTTGGTTGATTGTAAGCTTACCTCTCAAGCGTCGTGTAGGTGACAACGCAAACTATCACCTTTGGTTACGCCAAAGAAGGTTAGGAGGCATATCTGGGAGTTGATCTAGAGGTTCTTGCGGGAAAATTTCATGTGGAAGGACCGACAGCATAAGAAGAGACATGTGCGCGAAAGATTTACGATGGCATCGCGAAAGTATTTTTCGTGTCTCAGCTCTTGTATTATCATTGAGACTATCTCTTTCAATCCCGTACTTCTTTCTTAGACTAACAATTAGAGTCGTGGAAGTTTATCCGCGCAAGACTGCTCAATATTTTCTCCCTATACGCTTAGAAAGCATGGCGCTGATCGAGATCGGCAACGTAAGTTTGTGCAAAAGTTTCGCGAAAGTTCCGTGTAAATACCGCGTAAGTCGAATTTACAATCTGTGGGCGCTCGCCGTAGATGTGTATAGCTAGGATAGTGAGCCCAATAGGATTCTTCTCACCCACCCGCTCCCGGGCTTCCCAGCCTCCGTGCTTGCCCTTGGCATCATGTCTAGGCTCAAAGATTTTGGCCTTGAGGCTTTGAAGGCTTTGATTGCTTAGGTGTGGATGTCGTAGTGCTGCTGGCTGCTGCAGGAGCTAGCTATCAGAAACATGCACAGCGCTGGGTCCGCGAAAGTTTCGCGACAGTTTTTTTTTCGCGAAGACAGTCATTTCGGGATGAGAACAACCCCTTGTCTGGCTTGTGCCGCATGGCAGAAGACTTGGTGGCTCTAACAGTTTGTTTTGAGAGCTACAGTTTTCTATCTATGGCAATCCTCAGTCATCTGTCATGGTGATGTGAAACTAAGCGAAGATCTCCCGGTACAGTAGTCACTTCCCCTCACATCTTGCATGCTCCTTTACTTGGTCAAAACATGTTCACAAATGCTGGAGGCATGTGCGTTCAATGTTTGGGGAATAAATTTGAATGGTGTCGGAAAAGCAAGGAAAACACCCGTCACCCATGCACGTCAGCTCCTGATTTTCGAGGTCCATTTTCTGTAATTGTAAAGGCCTTCGTGCCTGCACAGACAGATCTTGTGGACACTGTAACGTTCCAGTTCTGCGAATGGTAGATGCAAAGCTGCTACTTGAAAATCCTGAAGGCCTGTCTTCAATCCCAAAGGCGAAGATTGATTTTTGCAACATACAATGGTGTCTAAGCCGCACACAAAATTCAGCCTGCAAGTTGGGAGACAAAAATTCTGACCACAAATACGCAACCAAGATAGGCGTGGCAAACCTAGAAACATCCGCTCATGCTTCGGAAGCATGCTCCAACAGCCCCAGCCCCTTATTAGGCGGAACCTGTGTAAAAGTAAACATGGACCCCAAAGTTTAGGTAGCATTATTACAAGGGGTGACAATAGCGTTTTGTTGCCGGCCCGGGAAAGTCCCGGACAATCAAATTTGCTTTCTAACAAGTTCGGATCCCGAAAATATATAAACAAGTCCAAATCGCAATAATAAAGGGGGGGCAATAATATTATTGTCCGGCCGGAATCGTCTCGATTTTAATAGATTCCCTTCTACTTGTCCTACTAGTCCTACGAGCTGCACTACCTGGTCCTACCCATGTCCCCGTAAGCCCAAATCGCAAAACCAGCTCTGGGGGGGTGTTATTCTTGTTGTCACCAAAACATTAAACCCCAAGCCCGCAGCCATAAAGCCTGCCTGCACCTCAAACCCTCAACCTTAAAACTACAAGACTATTGCCTTAATTCCTAAGCCCTATATCGTGGGGTTCACGAAGCAAGGACCCTGAACCCTAAAACAAGACTTGGCGACTGGGATTCCTCGTGCCCACGCTCCACAACGCAGCAGCGGCGTTGCGGCCTGGAGGCTGCGATCAGGGTTTGGGGTTTCGCTGTGGAAATTCTTTGCCTTCCCTCGAACCGGAACCTTTGTCTTTCCAGGTTATTTCCTCCTTGCTCTGACGTCAAGGCGAACCCACCGCCGGGCAGGTCTGGCTGCTCGGTGCCGAACTTGTTCCCATTCCATGCATGCAAGGGCAGAGGGGAGCCAAGAAACGAAGCCTTTCAAGGTGTGCGTGGAGTCAGCTAAGGACCTCGAGGCAGAAGTTCAGGCAATCTCTTCAGACTTCGGCCTGCAGCAGGACTCAAGGATGCTTCAAACTTAGAAGGGGTTCACTGAGGGGATCCCTCACGGCTTGTTTGAGCATATGTAGACCCCACCATGCTCACAAAAAAGTTTCCAGGAAGCCTGAGGAAGTGGACCATCAATCTCCACCCATTCATTTCTGTAAGCAGAGGAGTGCTTCTCCTGCTCCTCCAATGGTTGCTCATGCTATCCTCAAGCCGTCGCAGATCCAGCTCAGAGCTTTTCAGAGAGCTGAACGGGAACTCCCAAGGAATTGAATTGTGCTTTGAACCAGGAGACTACGGTCTGGATGGAGAAGACCAGTTTCGACGAGCAGCCAAGGCCCGTCTTTATATGGAGGAAGCTGGATGCGACAAAAGTGGAAAAGGAGCTGGCGTTTGGGATTGGAGCACGGAGCATGGTATAAGCGCTTTCATGCCGCACCTGGGCAAGTAGAGCCCTCAACAATTGTTTGTGCATCTGCACTGAGGGTAAGGCTAGCCCCTGTTTTTTCCATAGAGGCTTGTGGCCTGGACCAAGCCTGTAAAACACTTCTGTGAAAACTCGCCGCGATGAGGAACGGACTTAATGGTTCACAGGGCTGAGATTGAGACTATGGAGTCGGGACTCTCGTGGCATCCCTGTCCACCACACGCAGAGTCATCGGGGGAACACAAATCTGCAAGGCCCGGCCCGAGTATTTGAGATGACGAGATCAGCAACGCTTCAGCCTGAATCAGAGTGAAGAACTGACCTTCCAAACGCTTGACTAGTGAGAAGCCTCAGAGCCTGAGGTGTTGAAGTCTAAGCCGTAAACCCAGTGCATGCCCAACCCCCAGCCGCCCAATCCCCCTAAAAAGAACAGGAGTGGGAAAGTTGAAGCCTCATTTGTGCATCCTAACGGAAAACCTCTCTGACGGCAAGCGGCAACTTCGAGTTGCTCAAGCCTCACACCAAAACCAACCCTAGACCCTAAATCATCTAAGACCCAGCCCACAAGGATCAACAATCTCAACTCCTGAAGCAGCAGCCTAACCTTCAGGTCAAAAAAGTGACCTCTTGTGCTTCAGGTGAGGTAAAGTGTTCATCACACAAACTGATGACATCAGAAGCCAGATCAAGTTGTCCCACCCCGTTACATGTGAACTGCATCACAGTTGAGACTCCTGTTTTTCTTTGAGTATTTGAATTCGAGAAGAGAAATCTCATTCGCAATTCCTAGTTTCACCTTTCTAGCGCATGACGTGGGAGATTTTTTGGGGACAGTCAGTGCTGCAGATCTTGGGCAATCCACCTGCATTCATGTGTGTCATGTGCAAACAGAAGCAGCTGAAGAGCTCGTTTCCAGCTCAAGGCGGAGTGGCAGCCTAAGCCATGGTTCCGCCGGGAAGCGATGGTTGCTCTTTCTCGAGGTGTAGCCATTTGGCCTTCAAACTTAAGGCATGGCCCTTGCGGAGTGAGGAAATCATGCAGATGACATGAAAGTGTCACGAATCGAGGTGAACGTAAGTTAGTTATCATTGATGTTAGGCAAGCCCTTCAAGCATGTGCTCAAGCTTCAGGTTTCGAGCTGTAGGCAAATTACGAATGCTTTCTTCCAGGAGCTTTCGTTTAAGGCCCAGCTTTGTGGGGGGCATGGAGGCCTTTAAATAAGGACCAATTCTGGAGTTTGCTAGGGGGTTAGGCCCCCACCCGTGGAGGGCTTCGGAGCCATGGCCCGCTGGGTCTGATTTGGAAGTAGTTTGATCGGTCTTGCCGAAATTGGGGTGCATTGGGGGAGCGAGGCGGTGAAAAAGTGGGCACGCTTCCGCCACCTGCTGTCTCTCGGGTCCAGGTCCTGTGCATGAGCTTTCGTCCCTCCATGGGCGTAAGTTCTGCTTAGCTGCACATGACTGAAGTGTGAAAGCTGGTGAAGCTCGTAGCCCTCATGCAAAGACCGCGGCTTCCCAGATTGCCAATGCATCGGCACTAAACTTTGAAAGTCTCAGCCCATTCAGCCTCATTGTGACTTCATGCACGTATGCTGGTTTGTTTGAGACAGTCATGGCAGCCCCAGGCACATCTCCTCGCCGTTGTCTGCCTGAAACTGAAACTGGGCTGAACGCTTTGGAGAAACCCGACAAGTCTATAGCAAGTACGTCATATAGATTGCGTGGGGAACAGCTGGGTCTTGGAAAACCAAAGCGTAAATTGACGTGTGCAGCAGCCCCCTTCCCAAACCCCTTGAAAGCTGCCAAAATTTCCCAAAGCCGCTGCAACCTCGTGAACCTCGTGCTCTGTGCAGTGATCTCGAGGATCTGCATTGTGCATTCCATCAGGGATGCTCCTGCACTGGGCAAAGATGTTGTCGATGAAAAGACCAAGGACAAAGCTGAGCATCTATACGGAACTTACGACCTTGAGGGTCTTAGACGGTTGTGTCAGTTGTGTCAGGTTTGGCGTTCAATTTGCAGGGTACAACGTGCTGCTTCCGCGGTGTGCAGCAAGGGTTGTTGCACTTGATATCCCTCTCTGAACCAGACATCCCTCGACTGCACGCCGCGACGGGCAGGACAAACCACTGCTGGAGGAGATAGACCAAGCGCAACTGAAGGCTGCTGACTACAATGGGATCGACGCAAGATGGAATGTAAGGAGCAGGGGTTTTGATCCCAAAGCACTCCGGTTAAAAGAACGATCGGCTTCAGCAATCGGAGCCAGAAACCGAACTGTCTAGGATATTCTAGCTATAAGGTGCATGTGTTTTAGTCTATTTGGCCTTGCATGTGTTTGGCTTCTGGGATTTTTCGCTTCACCAGCTTCCTAGATTCCATCCCGACATTCTCAGCACTTTTGGTACCTTCACGGCCAGGGTAAGAACATTTGGAAGCCGCAGAAGAAGACGCAGAAGTAGAAGACCAATGATAACAAAAATGAAAAAGAAGCAGGAGGAGAGAGAGAGAGAGAGAGAGAGAGAGAGATGTTTCAGGGCTTGGGGTTCGCCCCAGCAAGGCCCCAGGGTCTTGCGTAGCCCGTAGAAGAAGAAGAGAGAGATGTTTCTCACCTCATAAGGCAACGCCCTGCGAGCTTGTTCAGAGACTGGGCAAGTCTATCCCCCAATGGTTAGCTCCCCCGTAACAAAGCCTTATCTCTGAACATCACGAGGGGTAGCAAATCTGAGTATGCCCAACACGGGCTGGGCAGTGAAGCCCGGAGGTGAGAGCACGCTCTCGCCTCCACAGCCTGAACGAAAGAAAGAAAGATGTCTCGAAAGAAAGAGATAGAGATAGAGAGAGAGATGCCGTAGCCATTTTGGCTCAAGTCATCCTGCCGCTCCCTTTGGGGGGCCCTGTGTGACGGCCCTCTGTGCGGGTGGGGGTCTTCCCTGTCACTGCAGAGGCTGGACGTTCATTACAGGCGGGGTGGCTTGGGCAGCATACCATTGCCCATTTCAGATGAAGCCAGGTGGCCAAAGCCCTTCCACGGAGAGTACGGGGACAAGAAACTATTCGGGAATACCTTCCTCAGTGATCCATAGTCAGCTGGACTCAGATGTGTGAGTTGACCTTGCCTCTTGCTGGATAGGCCCCCTCCGTGGAAAACGGAAACTGGGACGATTCGTTAGCTAAGGTGCTAAAGGGGGTAGTTGAAATCACCTGCGTGGGAAATGGCTGTTAGATTGCAAACTTGGCAGTTTTTCGCTGTCTCCTTGGGAGCAGGTCTTGTAGCCTTAAGTGATTTGGAGAAACAAAGAGGGGAAGGGAAGCCATGGCCGCTTGGAGTACACTGCCTGGGAGCGCGGGAGCCGGAGATCTGAGCAAAGCACGCATAGAGGAGCCACAGAACAACGTGGAGTCGAGCTGTGTGCAAAAGAGATTCTACACATGTGAGTCGCATGGAATTATCAAGAGGAAACATACATACGCACCCGGCTGCAAAAAGTTTATAGAGGGAGCGACGGTGGAGCAGATGGAAAAAGTGGCCAAAGGAAGACGACATGGACGATCCAATCTGATGAGACAATTGAGAAAAGAACAGGATGGAGGATAGATTCGTCAAGGAAAGAGAAAGGTCGGTGCATGGAAACCGAAACCACAACCGAAGAGGCGTGGAACTCCGCAACACAGGAGGGAAAGGATAGCCCAGCCTTCAACGAGCTCATCGAATCCCACATTGTCGTCATCGAGCTCCTCAACGGCGCCAGAAGAGACAAAGACCACCTTGTCAAAGAAAGCTGCCGCCGAAGCGAGAAAAAAAGGTGCAGGAAGGCAAAGCAGCTGGGGTCAATGCGTCGCAAGCTTCAGCCAGCAGCACGGAAGTACCGAGGCATCCAAAGAAACAAGATCACCTACCCAAGGGAGAAGAGGAAGCCAGCAGCTCTGGGATAGTGAGAAGCCAGGGCCATCAGAGAGCATCCACAGCGCGGATGGTGGAGAGAACCCGACACGAGCCTGAGGATGACAGTGAGTCCAGCCCGGACATGGTCGAGGTCATGCTTTGCAGAAAGTGTGACAAGCCGAATAAAGAAGGACGCAAAGGTACAGAAGAAGAGGTTTTTCCTTTTCTTTCAAAGCTTGAGCCGCCGATGACTCCGGGTGCCAAAAGCCTCCTAAAGTTCCTTGAGCATTCCGAGGTCCTCCCTCCTGCTGGAGGCAAGCCAGTATTAGAAATCTCCGTGAGTCATGTGTGGCCGAGAAGGTGAAATTTTCAGACACGATCAGACACAAGACATAAGCTGGTCCAGTGGAGCACGTCCAGGCGCGACCTTTTGGCCATGTTCGCAAAAAAGGAGCCGCCAGGTGCTGCTCATGCCAGCGCATCATTTTAAACGATGACACGTAACTTTTTTGGTCTTTAAGGACTTAATGCCAAATCCTTGCCCTTCATCCCCACCATCGTGTGGGAAGCGGGTGTTGAGCAATGGCTCCACTCGGGCATGTTGGGCATTGAGTTTCTGCTCCGCTTTGTAAATAAGCTGGCATGTTCTCTGCAAATTTTGCAAAGCTTTGCGAAAGGCAGAAAGGGCTAAAATCAATCCGTGCAAGCACATGCCTAAGAAAGTCATGCACATCATGCTGCACGTAAGTGTACACTTGTACATAGGACACTGCCATCCTCTGCGTTTGGTTCACCTATTTAAGATTGCACAGGATTCCCGTATGTCATTGCAACACATAAGAACACTTCGCCAAGCACCAAAAACAACAACGATGCTGAAAAACACGTATATATTTTTCTATCCAATGTACATGTTGCTGGAGTCTAGAGGTCAACTCTTGTCCGTAGACCAGAAGGCAATCTTGTGGGGCAGTGCGTGCAGAGACCTGAAATCTCTAATATGCAAGTTTGATGCCACAGATTTTTCGTGCCCATTGGCGTTGCAGCAAGGCCGTTCTTGTGGCGTACGCTGAGCAATTGGGATTCCGGCAGAGTCTGGAGAGCGCGTTGCGTGGCAGTGGAGGTGCGGGACGTGCGGGATAACTTGTCATTTGAAAGACGAAGATTTCAAAACTTTGCAAAGGTTTCGACAGGAACGCGGAACTCCAGTTGGTTCATGTGAGTCGGTAAGCTTTCCGGGCTTGGGCCGTGGCACCGTCAGCAAGGAAGTAGCTCACTAATGCCACGGGCTGCAGGAACAGACGCCACAACTTGCCATTTTCTGATCCATGTTCGGTTCAGGCATGCATAGCTTTAACGCAGAATTTGCATGCTGTCAGGCATCTGCCCCACAGAGGGGCTGTGGGAGAACAAGGCCGTGACAGCGAACACGAACTTCCAGTTTGGAGCTGATTGTTGTTTGCCTCCAAGAGACAGATTCCGTAAGTCGTGACTCAGTTTTTTCGCGTTGCTTCCAGGGACACCGAAGAACCTCAACTCTGAATGTATCTACCTTCCTCTACCACGATTCAAAAACCGAACCCAAATGATACCCCGGAAATTATACAAGTGTTGAGCGCCTACCCTCACAAGATCAGCAGTCCCAAAGTCGAATTGCTCTCTTGTTGGAATTGCGTTCAACTCCTATCGCATTCGTCTCCCAAACCCCATGAGCCTAAGCAAAAACAGCCAGTAGATGTACCGTATGCACGCTTGACAGGGGTGCGCTCCGATTTCTTCCGACCTGAAAGCCTGCAACTGCTCGGACTATCGCGCGTGCAAGAATGCGACCAAACTGCCAGGAAATGTACTTGGGCTTTTGACCATGTAGGGTCTGTGTTTAGCTCTCAACTTTCCAGATTTGTTGGTGATAGGTGGAGGCAGAAGGCTGATTGAGGTTGTTGAGTGAGATAGGTGGGGCATTCCGGGGTGGCAAAGGACTTCAGGTTTCAACAGAGACACGCGGACGCCCACGCGCAAGGCGATCATGTGAGAAAATACGACTGCTAAAAGGTCTGCTTGCAAAGAGGGCCCTTGACACACCCTTCTCAGAAGGCGCATGCAACCATTGCCTGAAATCATCACACGGCAAAGTTGACGCCGTTTCGACACGCGCCACAAGATTTTGGTTGAAGCCGCTTTGCAGGACTGGAGGAGGAACTCACACGAGGTTCTGCAATGCGGCTCTACGCTGGCAGCTGCGAGCAGCCCGCCTAACAGTGCCCAACACCTCGATCCCACGCGTGGTTGAGATGAGGGCTCACCAGATCTTGCTGCTTGCATAGTGTCAGCATAAGGTACAGTGGCAGGTCGGAAAAAATCGCTCTGGTCGTGATGTTAGGGGTGACTGTGGCTTGGATAGCAATTTTGTTGGAGAGATCCTCGTGGATAAGCGGCCCATGAGCCATTTCAACTCGACGCTTAGAATCTTAGAAGCCGCACTGACAAAGCTGCCGTCAACCAAGGTCTCGCTCGGTTTGTGGCATCTTGCTTGCACGAGAGAATGCAAGAATTCCAAACCAAACCGTGTTCGGTTTACATGTGAAGCCTGCATTTGGCGTCCTTCACTGACAGATGCTTTCAAGTCCCAAGATTCAGAGGATGAGACGGTCTGGATATGCTCAACCTTGTAGACGGTATTCCTTTTAGCAGATTCTTGTCTTTCTGCTCCAGGTGCGCGGTGCAGAATCATGTCCATCGGGGCTACTTGGATTCTCCAAAACTTGGATGCATGGTAAAGGAATTGTTGGCTTCTTGTAGGTGCAGTTCTAGATTACAGTAGGGTTCTTTGAGGTCAAGCGCTTGGGCCGCAGGACGTATGCGATAGTCTCAGCGCTGATAAAAGCACGGGTTCCCGTTGTTTGATCAACCTTTCGGACGGGGGGGTTCCACAGAGATTTATTTCCATAAAGGAGCTTCCGGGTGCAAGGTCCACCACACATGTGGCTCAGCTTTGCATCTGCCTTCATGGAGGCAAGCAAATGAGCTTCTCTCTGGATGAGGAGGAGATGAAAGCAGAGACTCCAAAGCAACAAGCTGTGTTAGGGTCACCCAAGCGGATGCTGTCTGGTAAGTGGGGTCATCTGGATTCTGCGTAAGTGCGACGAGCAGTGCTGGCAGATGCATCTACACTTCTGAGCAGCACAAGCGACAGTCTGCTAGGATCCTGCAGGGTTGAATGCAAGATCTACGATCAGGACTCTCCTACGGAGGCTCATCAGAACGACCAGCCTGCCAACGGAGATGCGAGCCTTTGATTGAGAGCAGGACAGTTTTTCGGCCTCATAGGTCCATTATGTCCTCCCATGAGTTGTCGACGTCTATCAGCTCTGGTCTGTTCTCTCCAGCGCGTTTTCAGATTAAATGAGCCGCTTGACATATTTGACATGAGCCATAGCTTCAACAGATCGACGTTCCTAGAAATTTCTGCGTGCTCAAGAAGGTTTGAGCGAGTCAATTTGGCAAGATGCCGCCTTTTCCGAGCACATGTGACTCTTCAGTTACGGAAGGTAAGCACGCAAGCGCACACACCGAAAGCATGCCAGACCTTAAGCAAATTCCCGTGACTTGGGTAAGCTGAATCTCCTTGAGATGAGGTTACCGAAGCTGTTCGTTTCAGGTTTTGGGTGCAGGATTCAGCGTTGGAGTGGTAGTCAAGTGCAGTACAATGAAGACGGTGGAAGCCTGAGCTGGAGCCACAATGACAAGATGACTGCAAAATCGCTTCCAAGTGGCATAAACAAGCTTCAGAACAAGAATGCTATAGATCCGATAGTAGCATACTGCAGTCAGAATAGCAGAACTGCTTCTGCAGAGCATAGCTGGTGACATGCCAGCATACAGCAGGCACCGTTCAAATCACATTGCGTTTCACGACATGGTCAGCCACCAAGAAAACATGCCAACATGGTCAACTTGCTGGGTCTCGCTTCGCATGCCCTGTTCATACGGCCCAGTTTGGATTCAGCCTCGCTGTGTTTTGGGCTGGAAAACGGAAGAGAAAAGGTTACATGTCATGATGCGCTGCATACAGTGGCAGGGCTGGGGAGGCCAGAAGGGGCTGCGCCTGCGACGTATTGTGGCTACCAAAACTTGCTTGAAGCCTATTCGTTCTTGTCGATCATTTGCGTCGTGCTTCTGATTTGTCGTTCCTGAAGTCCTTCTAGACGTATCTGTTAGTGGAGGAGACAAGACTTGCAGCCAACAAGAGAAGGCTTGCCATGAAAAGTAGGATGCACGCATCTTGCGGACTCAACCCTGCAACTAAGGCAGGGGGAAAGCAGTTCGCAACCTGACGCTGTTCCCGAAGGATACAAGGTGCGGATGAATGAGTTCGGTGCCCTGGCATTTTGAGGTGTCCATGGCTGTTGGCGACTCGGGTTGAGCATCGTTTCAAGAGGCTTTGGGAGGCCACTCCATGTGAGCTGAAGCAGGCCCATGGTCTTCGGTGGCAGACGGGTAGCAATTAAGGGATGAGGCTCAGGGCTTTCAGTTTGCAACTAGGATCAAATAGGATTTCAATAGGGTAATGGCATAATCCATAAATACGTAAGGGTCCCCTAAAACCCCAAACCCTAAATGATCAGAAAATGCGGCCATCCGGAAGTCTTACCTGCAGGCAACCATACTACCAGTATTGAGTAGCTGAAGCCAGCATCACTTCAGGAGAGCTCATGAAGACAGAGAAGCCCTTTCCGGAGCTTGTCATGGAGGCCAGGAGCCACAACAGGTCATTCCTTTGTTTAGCCCCAGCTTTACAGGCGTATCTTGGGCTTTGTACACAGAGACGTCACAGAGAGGCCAACAGTGGCCAACGGCCAGGATCTTCAAGAATATAAAAGGTGTGTTGATTGTGCAATCCGGGGCTCTTTTTTATTCGAAGCGATGTCATTGCAGCTGAGTGTCGTGGTCTCAGTGTACCCGGATAGCTCCTGTGATTGTGGTGGCCCTTCAGGGGATACCGTATCAGCAATTACACAAAACGCAGGACTAGATTGACTGATGTTTTGCCTAATCGAGTGAGGAACATTATCTAGAAGATCATATTTTGATGGTGACATTTCTTACGAAGACTTCAGATCAAGCTCCGAATAATTCATCATCCAAGACCCTCTGAAATACACCTCACCTCCTGGCCTGGCCCTCACCGTTGCGAAGCCACCGCAGAGGTACTTAAGGGGGGTGAGGAAGAGGTCTGGAACCCTGGCAGGGACAAAATGTCCTTTCACTTGAGACATGTGCATCCGCGTGTCATCTTGCGCAGGGGCCATGCTTCAATAGCATCCGCTCATGCAAACTTGGTACACCTCTTTTTTTGTGCAGAGGAACAAACACAGCTCTTATTGCCTCTCAACATGTCTGGTTGGGTCTAAGCAGCACCTGGACTTGAGCAGCTCACTGAAGAATGTTGATAGCTCAAGCTTGTTCCATTTTAGCGTGCAAGTCTCAAAGGAGCCAGAGCTTTCATCCCCACGAGCTTCTGGAAGCCGGACCAAAAGCCAATCGTCTGGTGGGGTTTTAAGTCTGCTCGTAAGGATTTCTGGCAGGTTCAAGGCCTCGTTGCTTTGGGTAAAGTAGCCGTGATTCTGAGGTCATGAAGATGGCACCTGGAAATACGCAGAATATGAGACCAATCTCGGGCAACATCTACAGATACTGGGTGGCTTGGTCTAAGAAGCTGATGTGTATCTGGCTAGTTTTGAGTGAGCAGGGCGCAGGGAAACTACTAGTAGGCCTGAGGAGCAGATGGCTTTCAGACATGTGTTTTTGATGCTGGCCTTCACCATGAACTTTGAGCACGGCCAGACGTCTTGCAGCTCTTGACAAATCACCTTGTGAGCAAGAGAGCTCTTATTTGATACCTCGAGTGTCAGGCACTTGGCGGGCAAAAGAAAAGCTGGCTGATCTACTGTGGCTTCAGGCAAGATGTCTGTAGGGTCCCCGAAGGCCCTCTGCACTCGAGGGTGTAGCCTCAACTTCCTGCAGATCCAGACACGACTGGCATGCCAGATTGTCATGTAGCGGCATTCTGAAATGTGGAACAGCAATTGCTAACTGCGGAGCCTCAGTTGTATTTACATCCTACTCTTGCAATGAATTGCATGTAGAGCACTCTGTGCTGGTGGCCCTTTCGAAGCATAATGTCCAATTTGCATCAGGTTCGTTCTTCTAATCCAGCTCCTGGTCCCTGCAGCTATATGCCGCTGGTCATACTACCAGTACGTTCCTGGACTGCAGCTAGTTTTTGCTGAAGACTCGCCAGCGACAGGAACGTGATTTCCATGTTACCCGACACGTGCGCCTCCCAATGGGCTGGACGCTGGCAAGCGTCAACAGCTTGAGCAAATCGAGCTCAGATCTATCCATAAGAAACTCGATTCGCAGCTTTCCAGAACTGTTTGAACATGGATGTACTGAAGTTTCACTTTAGTCCGACCTCAGGCCACAGCCATTTGCAAGCGACCAAGGACTGGCCAAACACGGAGATTCGCTTTGTCAGGTCCTCGGTACCGCTTCTTCTTTCAGGCATCAGCAGGAAGTGTGCAAGTACTGTGACTGACATGGAAAGGCTGGGACTAATGAAGGTCATGCGAATGTACTAGATTTCACATGCGTCAGAAACGTGAATGAGGCGGAAACTTGCCCGTAGATGCCCTCAGCTTTTTTCTGTTGATTTGCCAAAGCTGTGAAAGCGACGAGGTGAGGTATGAGTTTGGCGACTTGGAGTTCGGCGTCTCTCACGTAGTGAGCAGGTTGCTCTCGTTTCTGTTCACCTACTGCATCTCCTTGCACGCTTTGTCCATCACAAAGAAGGAGTTTTGGCTGCGTTGAGGTAGGGGTAGGGACAAGAAGGTAGAACCCTGATAGTGTCGCGCACATCTTCGAGGCACAGCCCAGTGCGCCCTTTGAGACTCGGGTTTGGGGTTTGAGCGATTTAGGGTTTTGGGGTTTAGGGTTTATGGCTAGGGGCTTAGTGGTTTCGTTTGGGAAGTGGAATTCCTCAATCCAAGTCCTACTAGCTGCTGTTCATGGGTGCCAAACTATGCACCTCAGCCAGCCATGTTTCGTTTGAGCCCTCAATATTACGAGTGAGCGAAAGCCGTGCTAGCAATGCAGTACGCGATTCCTAATTCCAAGCTGAGTCCACAAGTTAGGTACAGCGGATTTTGATATAGCTGATCGGCGCAAATGCAATTGGCGTCAAAGGGCTCTCACGGCTGACGGGCTCAGGCCTGCAGAGGAAACTTTTCCCTCTTCCTTCTCATCAGCAACTTGCCAGAGTCGATCTGTGTCCCACAATCGGCATACCTGTTCCTTGCCTGGAAAAATGCTGGGAAGATTTGCATTGGGTCAGATCTGCAACGCATCCTTTTTTTATGGTGTCCCCTCTGAGAAGGTCTGGGCGATAGGCTCCCAACGATAGGCTTCCAAACTGGTACGTGCCCCTTTTGGAGCTGGTCAGGTTCCTGTTCTTGGACGGCTTCATGACGTGCTACTTGACAATGACGTCCTTGCTTGCCATGGCTCCTTGCCAGGAAGGGTACAAGCCGGAAAATCAGCAAAGGCGCGGCTGTAGCATGAAGCAACGCGGCCCCAGTATGTCTTGATGTGTCAGTTGCCACAACTGCCCGGACAAGGGGAGGCTGATTTTGATTAGCACGACTTATTACGGCGTATAAGCAGGCAGAAGACGGGCTCTCCTGTCCCTGGGCATTGAGGCAGACGCTCCCTCCAGGCTGAAACCCTGAAACCTCGTGCACCCAGATGGAACACACGTAGATTAATTTCATTTAATTTCATAGCCAAACAAGCCCCCCAAAGGGGTGCACAGCAAAGGTGTGCAGCGGTGGTGCCGAAAAAGAGAGCCCTGGAAAGCCAACCCCAATCCGCTGGCCAGAAAAGGTCTGAAGGGGTAAGAAGAATCTTGAAACATGAAATCATGCTGATCGACCGTGTCTGCCTTTTGGTGAGGTGCTGGTCTTCAGCTTCGCGGAAGGCCCCAAAGACATTTGCTTCGATGCCCTGGGCCTGCTCTTCATCCTTCGCCTACATGAGGCCGCTCCCCAAGCTCTGCAAGCCTCGAAAAGCAAACCCACCCGCTTGGACCTGCTTCACCCACATTGCAGGTTGATGGCGACCTGGATTTCATCTCGACGCAGGAGATGAGAGCTGTGCATTGAGAGACATCAGTCAGGTTCTGGGTGAGAACTGAAGGGGAGAAATCGGCATGTGCAACCGGTTGCCATGAGGGGGGTCTGCATCAAAGTGAGGGAGGCAGGCGCCGGTGGACTGCTTGCTTCCTTTCCTGTCCTTTTTTTGGTGTCTATTTTTGGTGGACACTTTGGTCCCTTGCCTTTTTGTGTCTCGTTTTAAAAAATGCAATGTAACATTTTGTTCGACCTCCCCCTATGTATTCGAATTAAGCGTGCCCATGCTACATTTATTTGTGCATCTTAGTCGAAGCGAACATCCGTGCTTCAGAACTATGATTCTGATCATCGCCGTCAGCATTGCCGTCCCTATCATAAACTCCATTGCAGGAGTTCTGTTGCAGCTGCCTGGATCATGACTACCCTCTTCTTGAGTTTCCCTAAGGATGTGATTTTGCCGTGTGTGTCAAATTGAGTTTCTCTGTACTCTTGAACTGCAATGTAGGTAGTTTTCGCAGACATCATCACTTGAGAACTACCATTCATCGATATTCACCTACATTGACAAATTATTCCTTGCACTGCAGGCTGAAGCGGGTCGTTTGGTCGTTCCAAACTGGGATACTCCTGACAAGGCCTTCAGAAGAGCTGTGCCTGATGTTCATGCTTTGCTAGGACTTTGACTCAGACCGCGTTGGGGAGCTTTGCCATTACGTCCTCTCCTGCAAAGCGCTGAGGAGCTTATGGCACTGAAGAGTGATGACTGCTAAAAACCGCACCCTGCACAAGCAAAGACCCTACATGACAACAAAATCATGACTCCACGCCTTGCAAACAAAAGGGGCTCGTGAGACCTCTTGCTTAACATAACATAGTTTCGAGGTCGGCCAGTCCCAGGGTTTCTAGACCACAGCTGCAGAGACAGGAATGAGCGTGAGATGGAAGACCGAGTGCCCTTGCGATGGACACTCTTGTGGGACATGATACTCGGCTTCAAAGTAAATTTCACGACGTCAGGCACCAGAAGATTCCGCCATAGACCATGTCAACATCGTCGAGTATCACTTGGATTTCCTGACTTTGACCTGTATGTGGAACATGCTTGCAGCTGGCCCTGCAAAATCAGATTGGCATTCACGAGCTGCACGTAATCAGTAACTACGAATCAGTGTCTAACATGTTCGAGCCACGAATCACGAACTGGAAATCTGCCGAACTATGAACTACGATGTCCAGATCAGCAACTACAGTCCCCGAGTCAGTAAGTACAATCCCAAGGCCTATCGACACCAGCCTGCACGCCAGCAAGTGCA
The DNA here is from genome assembly GCA_905231905.1 of Symbiodinium pilosum. Lineage (NCBI taxonomy): Eukaryota > Dinophyceae > Suessiales > Symbiodiniaceae > Symbiodinium > Symbiodinium pilosum. The sequence continues at coordinate 19,125 of CAJNIZ010011137.1, read as the reverse complement.
AGTCTGTTGTGTATGCCGACAAACTTCAAACCCCAAACTCTACACAACCCTGACCTTACTTTATCCCAAGCTCCGAACCAACCGCTGCAACCCCCAACCCTAAACATCCCCAGGCCGCCCAGTTCCACAACCCGAAACTATGAAAGTTAAACGCTGTTGGACCTCCCCTACCCTCCCTAGGGTGTTGCCGCCTTTGGTTGCCCGTGCATGGCTTTTGTTTTCTAGTGCCGCGGTTTTGTCTCTTGATCAGCGTTTTCGTTTCAGCAGTTTCAGTTGCTGATTTCATTGTAACCACTGGTTCACCTGTTTTAGCTACTGACTCAGTCGCGCTTAGTTGACAATTCGGACGCTGACGGATTGCTGACGGCCTGAAACGGCCATTCCTTCAGTTGCCGTCTTGTCAGGACAGAGCTGTTGATCTACTGGATCCTCATGCTTGTACCCGTCTCTCCGCCTTAGAAGTTTGCGTGGGTTAGAGTTGCTGACTGCGCAAGAAGGTGTTTTGTCTGGCTTGGTCTTGAGCCCAAGGCCAGAACGCTCAGCGTAGTCATTTGTTCTGTTCGCTGCTAGACAGACATAGGCGAGCCAAGACTACCACAAGCAGAAGGCTGAATCGCCTGGAGCCACATGTTCAATTCACTATATTCATTCCTGGGTCGCAAAAACTAATAATTCCACCAACCTACAGACCTACAGCTCAGATTTCTTGGTGCGCTGTTTCCAAGTAGTTGATCTCAGGTCTTCCAGCTCTTTGTAGTGGATGGTCTGGTGCTACGATCTTGGGCTTGCTTATGAGTTCATGGGGGCTGTTTCCAGAATCTGTACGCACGCTGCGCAAGGATGCAAAACTACTGTAGCACAGTCCATTGCTGCACTTAGTGCTTTCGCGCTGTTGTCCAGCCTTCCTTGTGCTCAGTGTGGCATGGACTCTGGATGGCAAACTTTGCTTGGCAGCATGCTGAAACCTTGAACATTTCCTTGCATGATGCAACCCTCGCCACCCTTGTACTCCCATGAACGCTGCCACCGACGCAAGGATCCACTGGCCTCTCTGTTGGCGTGCTCGGAGCCCACATTGCGCAGGAAGAGGCACGCATTCTAAGTCTAGCACGCCGGTCTATTGAGAAGAGAGCTCAAAGTGAAGGATACTTTGCGTGCAGTCCTGCATTTTTCTGTGCTTGCTGGGGTATAATGTAGTGGCAGGCGAGCACGCGCTCTCAGAGCATGAGCCTTTCTAGCTTGAAGCTACCTAGCCCAAAGTGGTTTCTGCCGCAATGCGCGCCCTCGCAATGCGTGCCTCCTCAACGCACATGACCACCTGTAGAGCGGAATGCAGATATCTGCAGAGCACCTCGAAATAGAGCTTCCATTGCAAGTTTCTTTTGTTACAAATGCACTGTCCGAGCTATGGAAAGCCTGGAAGCCCAACCGCCTTGATTTTCAAGCAACTGGCGGAGTGAAGCCCTACCCCAGGGCTCGGACATGGTTGGGGGCAGGGGTTGAACACCTCCAAGCGTCCGCAATCGTTCGCATGTGTTGTGACGCGTCCTAGACCCCTCCCTCGTAACTGCCGTCTCGTGTCTTGATCGCGAGTCAACAGTGTCAACTGTGGCAGGGACATGGGCCCTGGGGGTCGCCATGCTTGCTAGCGTTTTCATCGTTTGTTGACAGTACAGTCACAGAGATGAAGGCCCTGGGGGTCGCTATGCTCGTATCCGTCGTCGTTTTTGTCAAGTGCAGTGGCATGTGCCGAGTGGAGTTTAGAGCGGAGTGTGGAGAGAGGAAAGTCGAGAGATGAAAGTGGAGTGGAAGGTGGTGGAGTGGAGAGTGGATTGTGAAGGGTGAGTGGAGATTAGAGTGCCTGTGTTCTGTGTGTCGTGTCGTGTGTGATGCATTTAGATTTTACTCTACGTAACTTATATGTGGCGTGTCTGCATTCGGGTTCGTGGCTAATATCAGGTTTTGCCAGAGGAAAGCACTTGAACGCCTCCTGTCAGTGATGGCAATAGTGCAGCCTCAGGCGCGCCTCTCGATGTTGGAAAGCCACGGGCACTGAGATGGGCTTGTCTCAAGTGAAGCTCCTGTGTTGGCCTGGGTCAGGATTTCAGCATTCGGGTTTGACGGCTGTGGTATTCTGGAAATTGAGTGTACTCCGGTGGTCATTCTGTGAAATGGCTGAACCTTTGCCGGAATTGCGTGTGTCACGTGAGCTGTCGACTGGGCAGCAGCTTAGCGATCTTGAGAGTCTTTGATCAAGTTGACATGTTGAGAAGCAAAGGCGCCAAAAGACAAAGCCTGCTTGGGTTTGCTTGGCCTGGGCATGGTCATTTGAGATATTTGAGTGATGAAGCTCCGCAAATGGGAAGGGCCACAGACCACAAAACCATACAAATCAGCCATTCGCAGCTGTTCTTGCCTCAAGGGCAGGGCGCTGCCATCTGCGCATGCCATGGCAATAAGAGAAGGTCTTGAACGTGTGCTTGAGGAGCAACTGGTGTAGTCTGATCCATTTGTTCCTGGAACACCAGAAGGTTTGCATCGGCAGGATGTGGACTGTTGAATTTTCGTATCGAAGAAAGGTTGCATGTTTGGACCCTGTCTTCCAGGAGCTTCGACTCACCCAAGAGGTGCAGCTGGCAGCAGAGAAACAGCAGCAGTCTCTGAGGAATGCCACTGGGTGCAGCAAGGATACTGTATGCCAGTCCTCGGAATTTGGAAGTTCATGTTCGCTGGTCAGCGACGGCTGCGAAGACTTGGCAATCTTGCAAGCCTAATCCGACCCTGGGAGCATAAACGTCTTCAGTGGAAAGATCACGCATCTGTATTTCTTCATCCAAGACAATAGTCTACGATGTGATCCAAGGCCATCCAGCGCCATCGCGACGAGCTCTTGCAATCGTTGCCAGAGCTACTGGAGGCATCCGAGCAAGCGAGGGTGAATTCCTCTAAGTTCTAGACCCTCAACCCAAGGGTACAGCCTAAAACCATGGCCCACGCCGTCTACTCAGCAACTTACCCTAAACCCTGAGCCTTAAATCCAGCCTTAGAATCCTGTTAGACTATACTTTGGGTGCGCAGTTCACAGGTTTTGAGGTTCAGTTGTTTAGGGGTTTAGGGATTTTGTATGAAGTTGGTATTCATTATCATAGTCCCCTAAACCGTAAACCCGCAGTCAACCCGCAACTGCAGGAAAGTTGTTTCCGAACTGAGGTCCTGCTGTGAGAGAGGCTCAATGCAAGATCATGTCTGAACCAATTTGTAGGGATTCCCACTTTGGACTCAAGAGCTTTTGGGGATTTGGCAACAATTGTGCATCTAGTTTGGAGCGCTTCTCAAGGATCATCCTGTCTTGTCTCAGGTAGCGGCAGCAGGAGATCTCTCCCCTCGGAGTGCACTGAAGAAAGAAGCTTCAGAGCCCAGGTTTGGGGTGCCTCGGGCTTGAAGTTTTATTCAGGAGTTGCAGACGGGAGAAGCTCTTTCCTGCAGCAGGGCTTTAGAAGAAGGATCCTGGATTCGCAGATCTGCCAAAGAAATTTCAGGAACCCCTTCTTGGCAAACTCATTTTTTGGCATGTCTGCCCCCTTTTTCCTTGTTGAGATGTGCATCCCCTGAATCTGGAGGCTAGCGGCTAGAACCTAGAGCCTGCACCCTCCAAAACCGAACGCGAGCCTAAGGTGGCAGTTGCGCTCGAACCGAAAATTGGGGCAGCAACTCCAACAGAGGTTGAGCTTGGAGAGCCTCTGCTGATCAGATAAGCAGTACGGCGGGGCCGGACTTGAATGCCAAATTCCTCGATAAAGGCATGTGCGAAGCATTTGTCCAAACTGTATGATCGAGCGGGGTCTGCTGCCGGACAGGATTGAGGTCGCTTGGCCTACCCCCCGTGCATTGCCTTCTGAAAAGCTTCTAGTGCCTTTTTTAGTTCGGCGTCGAGACAAGAAGCTTCCCTTGATTTACCGAAATGAGCCAGGTACCAAAATGTTTCGATTAAGTGGCAGAAAGTTTTAGGGAACAACATTTCTGAAACAAAGCATGGTTGGCTCAGTCTTGGATTTGCCGCTAGCTATTGGGGACGAGCCCTGTCCATGTATTGTGCTGTTTTAGGAACGCTCAAGCGAATATTGCATCAGACGGAGCCAAATTGCGCGCATCTCCTGGAGTCGGGGACCCCACAACATTGCAAGCGGCACGTCTTAGCCTTCAACTAGGATTACATTGGGATGTGGCACCCTCGCAAGAGAAGTACTTCCAGCTTGCTTGATGGTTCTTGAAGCCTAGCCGAGTCCATGCAGCATGGGTCAGTTTAAAGTTGCCCAGCTTTCTCCTCTTTCATCCTGGGCCCACGATATTTGCAGCAGCATGCAGCAGCTTACGCCATCTTCATCCAGATCTGTCTGAATGGTAGGTTCAACCCTAAGGTCCACCAGGCATCCGAAAGCCCCACTTTGATTCACTGTCAACTGAAGGAGCAGCTAGCTCCGCTGAGCCACACGGACAGAGTCGACCCTAAGTTTTTGGGCAACTCTGCCATGGCAGCGCTATCGGTGACAGCTCCATGGCTCAAGTGGGTGTTTTTGACGGGCTGAGAGGCTGGGGGTTTGTTCGCCCAAGTGGGCTTTGACAGCGCAGACCGTCGTCAATACATAGAGGCCCACGCAAAGGGCATGGCTGGTAGAAGTCTTGAGGCCACACAGAGCCAAAAAACACCAGTGCTACTGCACATGTCCCGCAAAATCATTCTCCATGCAACGGGAATTCAGCGTGGAAGCTTTCTAGGTTTTAGTTAGTTTGCTTGCAAGGCTTGCGTTCACTGAGGACCAACCAGCGATGCCCGAAGAAATGGATTCCGATCCTCCGACATGTCCGATGTCTGCGCCACAGGAAGATCACCCGGAGGTGCGCGAGGAGGGAAGCCCCGGCCAAACCAAGCCCACCCCTCCAAAAGTACAACCAGGGAATAGTTTTTTTCACTGGCAGCGCGTTGCTTATTCTACACTTCCTCATTCTCGCCTTCACGTATCTGAGTGTGCTACCTTTGGTGTAGGCACATGCCCAACCTTCATTTCCAGATAAGGCCATGTGCAGGTCCACTGCCCGCGCTTGAAAGCAGAGAGTGTTACCCTGAACAGTGCTCTAGCGCAATCAGGCCTCTAAGCATGCATGGGTGAACGTGAATGGCGACACAGCATGTTGCGTTTCTAGAAATTTGGCGGTGGCCCTGAGAGCATTGTCCTGCGAAGCTTATGCACCTGTGCCGATCACGCTGTTTATGGGTTGGATGGGGGGGCACCGCCAAGTCCAACTCGATAGCCCTGAGGCAAGTAGCAAGGCCATTGCCGAGAAAGATGATGCCAAGGGCAATGACATTTATGGCGCTCTGTTCGCGACGAGCAGGACGCGATCAACCATCAGTGGCCTGTCTGCCAGTCTGCGTGCAACGTTTCAGTTTTGAGACATCGCAGTTTTGAGACAGGCTGCCAGGCGGCTTCAAGGCTGAATGGTTTAACAAACTGCGGTTACAGGAGCATGTCTTGTTTCAATGAAGGCCGCCTCGTTCTGACTGCTTCCCAGCTGCTCTCAATGGTTGAAGTTTCCGTTCATACAGCATCCTGCTATGTGCTTCTATCCCCTGAGCTTTGTACCAGTACTCCAGTACTCTGAAATGGTGAAGGCGCTAGCTGGAGCAGCTTAGACAAATCTGCTTGAATTGACTCAGGCAAAGGAGGAAGGAAGTCAGAGAAGGGCGACCCCAATGAAGTCAGGGACTCCTGGGCCGCTGCGGAAATGCTGCAGACGCTCGCATCACTGGTATGGCTGTGAGCTTACGTGTGCAAGTTGGATTTTGGTGAACTTCGGGCGGGCGAGGCTACAGTGGTTTTTGTATGTTTTTTTTTTTTTTT
>CAJNIZ010011137.1:0-13218 GCA_905231905.1 Symbiodinium pilosum | reverse complement strand
TTTTTTTTTTTTATAGTGCTGGGTTTGAGGCATTGCGGCATGAGCGTTGATGCTGTTCATGTCGATTAGGCTCTAACCATGTGCTTTAGGCTGTGGTGAGCTAGAGTGTGTTTGGTGTGCTCTCCAGGTTGTAAACAACTTGGCTAAAATCTGGACTGAATGTTTTCTGCTTAGGCGTTGAACTAGGCCTGGGGAGTTTCAACATGTTTTAAGACATGTCTTAGCCCGGGACCCTCAAACTTCGGCTGGCGCAATGAACTCGTCAAACGCATGCATATATAGCATCGAAAGCCCCTTTCAACATGCTGCGACGAGGCGTTCGGTCGCACAGTAGCTAGACATGTTGAAGCTGTTGCCAACCCTCCTTGACCAATGTCCTCCTCCAGGTCCCTTCCTCCAAGGCAGTTCAAGGACTTTTGATGATGATTAGGGTTCCTAAGCCCTACGCTCTAATCCCTACAGCAAACCTGATTCCACCACCATCGTTCCGCAGCTCGTTCCAGGCTTGTTAACAGTAGTAGTTATATGAGCATAGGGCTTGCCTTGGGCAAGGCTTACTGGGGAGGACAAGATCATGGGTCGCTTCGACACAGCGGCTGGGCAGTCGCAAAGGTTTCATATGGGATTCTAAGTTTGCGTTCCGGGTGACTGGCCTTGAGCATTTTGTTCCAGCCGAAGCACTCTGCCCAGGTGATTGGCGTCATGGTGCTGCTAAATGCACTTGCCATGGCAGTCAACTTGGCCTTTGTGCTTGTATTGGATATCCCGGCTGGGATGGTTGGTCTGCTTTGGCAAGGGGCCGGCAGCTAGCACAAGGTTTGGGTGCACGGTCAGAGCCGCCGACATGTTGTATTGGAGTAAGCCATCCGACGGCCAGGGATTGGAAAAACCAGCCGGAGTAGGATCCAACGTTCAGCTGAGAATCGACTCAGCCGTAGTGGTGAGCTTCTCTTGAGTATTTCTCTCGCAACTTTGGTTTAGAAGGCGAAGGCGACTTCTGGTTCCGAGATCCCTTGAAAGAAGCAGGATGTAAAAGGCATTGCACACTGTCAAGTAGGTTCAATGATGTATGTTATGGTATCTGGAAATGCGTGGATCTTTCAAAACGCGGGGGGCGTGTGCTTGAGAAGCAGGAAGCAGCTAAGCTGGAAACTTCAGTGAAAGAGCCTAACCAGCTCATCATCCACAGAAATACCCTCCACAGCGTACCTCAATCCACGGACACAAAAAAAACCAAATCGCTTGCACCCAGGAGTGCGTGGGCGCACAGTCTGCAGCCACCCTGGGCTTGACCGGCGGCCTAGCTATCTGCGAAACAATGCCAGTCTTGGAGTTCCTGGTGCCTTCTCTGAAACAGTCGAGATCAGACGACATGGGATTTTGGTAAGAATGTAAGCTGCATTCACAGCTTTCAATCATTCCTTGCAAGCCCTTAGGCAACGGAAAACACCACGGGTTCCTTACCAAAATACTGATCAACAAGCCCAGTAGTTAAATTGGCCTTCAACACAGGTTTTGTTTCATCAAGCTGTCGCAGCATTCAATTTCGCACTTGAGGACCAAGTAGCGCCCATGCTTACATTCTGTAGGTATTCAGATACTACGACCCGGCATCTTGCTTCTGCTTGAAGCTGGACGAGTGGTTGCTGCTAGCGCAGCCGAGTCTGCTGTACTTCTTCATGCTTAGTTGGGAAGATGGTCTCGAGATAGTCCTTTATCCATTGCCAGATTCCCAACAGCAGAACATGCCAGAATTTGCTTGTGCCCGCAGGGTTGCAGGAAAGTGTTTTCTAGTGTCAGCTTATCATTGCTTTAAACTTTCCGGTTCGACCTCATAAAGACGCAAGAGAGTGCTCTCAACCAAAGCAAATAGCCAGTTTCTCCGATCATCTTTGTTTTTGTAGACCCTAACGGGTTCCACATGTTTGGAATCAATGCCTGTCGCTCCAGGCTACTTCAAACGCAAGATGCCGGAATCCCAGCTTCAATACGTTGAACTGTGAAAGCTTAGGAACATTTCTTCGCAATGGTCTTTGCGCTGGAGCTCGTCTACCGTCTCTATCGCATACGATGCGCTTACTTCGGTAGCTCGGCCGTGTAGGGATGCCAGTCTTTCAGATTTTGGACTTTCGGGACTCAGGGTATTTCGAAATTGATGGGGCTTGGATTGGATGGGGTGATGTGTATGTCAGTGCCGCTTCAAGTTTCCTTGAAGGGATTTGAAGAGTAAGGTGTTTGTGTGGAGTTTGCTGGGGTTTGCGACGGAGTTGCTTCGCCCCTGCCTTGAGGCGAACCCTGGAACTGGTTGGACTTCTCGCTCGTCCTCATCGCTTTTTTCGATCTCTATGTTCTGGATGCGCTCTTGGCAGATGCATGGCGATGACGGCTCAAGTGCTTGTAGCTTTGGGTCCTAGCAAAGTTTGTTGCTTTCTAAAGATGCTCCTTGAGTGTTGCCGAGTCCCTTTAAAGCACTGGCGGCTTGTTGTCAGAAAGTGCTGTTGCCTGTGCGGCTTCTGGCTGTTTTTCGTGCAGTGCAGGCAACTGTAGATACTAGGCATTAGGTCCCATGTCTCAGGATCTGCAGAGAGGAGCCCCTGATCTGCAACCTGTTACCCCAGACCTCCAACAACCACACATGACCGGTAGGTCACTGAAAGACATGTTTGTGGAATTCACAGCACCTGACAAAACATCGCCAAACCTCGGTTTTCTCAGGGCAAGTAAATCAGTCGTTAAAGTCGAAACGTTGACGCAGGATGTCACAGCAGACCCTTGGAGTTCCACATTAGAGGGGGAGTCAAGAGAGGACTGAGCGTGTCCAAACCTTCCAACGAATTAAGCTCCTCGAGGTGAAACTTGAGAGCCCCCAGCCTAGAAACCAAGAGGATCGTGACATGAGGGATCCACATCAAACAGCAAAAGAGCAAAGCGTTGATACACCAGCTAATATCAGATGAAGTTGTGGGGTGTCAAGAGGTTACTTCGTGCAGGGTTGTCAATGAACTAGAAAGCCAGCGTAATCTTGAGATTGGGAGAGCAGGGAGGGAGAGAAAGAGAGAGAGACAGCGAGAGAGACGACGGTTTGTTTGTTTAAGTCACCCCACAACTGGAACCCTCCAACACAATTCACCAGGGAAGCTTGAAGTGAGATGGAGCCAATGAAACGCTTTCCCCTTATTTGTCACCTCTATATCGTCGTTGGGACTCTCTCACTGAAAGAACCCACATTAACGTACAGAACCAAGCTGCTCAGGGGAGGCCACAAGGCCCGCGTGTAAGCGCAACTTCCCTATTCCAAAGCCAAAAGCGAGAGAGAAGCCCGCATGACATGCTACAAAGAAGAAAGACAGACAGAGATCGTAGCCATTTTGGCTCAAGTGGGGTTGTTTGTCGGACAACATTTGGGAGAAAATTAAGCTGCATGGCCGACCATGATAACCTGAAAAGGGGACGAACTCTGGCAGAGGAGGAGCCTATGAGTGCCAAGCGATTGGGGAGTACAACAACCACCAAAAAAAGAGTGTAACCAATGCGGTGACTGTAGTATTAACGATGAAAACAAAGCCCGATGGAGAGCCCCAGACACGAACAACGCTGAAGACTGGGAAGCCTGTTTGGCATGAGCGAAAGTCGCTCACACCTGCAGGCGGGGGTGTTGGAAATTCGTGGAAGGAGCGTTGGTGACAGAGATGTTAGCCGCCGCGCCGGCGGGGACGCTTGGGCACCAAAGACTGATACAGATCCTCCACCAACGCACTGGAAAAGAAGCTACACAGCCGTCGGGAAGCGGGGTTTTTCAGACGCAGCGAGAGAAACTTAAGGCCAGGTTTAACAGTCAAGCAGTGAGTTCAGGAGGGAAGCTAGCAGCGGCACCTAGTAGGACTGGGAAAAGAAAGCACGCACCTTCAACTGCCACTTCAAGCCCCAGCATGACAACCGACAACGAAAAGGCAGTCAGGAAAGGGGGCAGAAAAAGATGGCAGCCCAGGCATCGACAGGGAATACAAGTACAAAAGGGAGAAAAGCGGCCCCTACGACTACAGAAAAAGTGGCGGGCCAGCAGTCTACGAAGGCAGCAGACAAGGAGAGCCTGTGTATGGTAGATGAAATTTCGAGGTGGCAGGAGGCAAAGCAAGCTGAGGCGAAGATGGCAGCCCAGCGAACCAAAGGCCATCCACAAGGAGAGCCCCTCACCTGGAGGGTGGGTGGACCCAAGCCGTGGTCCGGACAGATCAACAGGAAATCCAGATGGCGGAGAAGGAGGCCGACCAGAAAAGGAGGAGCCGACGCCGACTGAAGTATAAGCAGACAGCCCAGCAAGTAGCGAAGGAAGCCAACTCGCCACGAAGTGCCGAAGGGGAAGAAAGATTCAGATGACGAAGAGTGGCTGGCAAACCATACTGGTGTACAAGCCCTCATGCAGGGACAAGATAACTGTTGCAATTGGCACATGAACGCTCGTCCTGCAGAGCCACCGTGGGCCAGCAAGAAGCACAGACCGTGAGGCGAGGACATGATAGCAGGATCTGCGGATCCCACTGGACAACCTCTTGGGCAGTAACACAGGGATATGCGGAAAAGCCGATGATGAAGCTGGAAGTCCATGAGAAAAAGAGGACCAGACAAAGCCCTACAGATCGACCAAGTTAGGCATTGGGATTTGTACATGAGCTGCCAGTGGCGGAAGGGAGTCTCGGTAACAGAACAAGATGACAAAGATCTCGCCCTCCGGCTGTTGTACGAAGATCGGAGAATGCCGGAAGGGACAGCCCTCGCCATGGCATATGACTTCTTGCAAGTACACTGCAAACAGCCGGAGTTTGAGCAGCAGCGAGAGAGATCAGCGTACTTAATTAACAGTGCAGTGGTTGCGGTGATGCAGCCCAGAATCAGAAAGGATACAAACAAATGTGAGAAGAAACACGGCGGATGTACAGAACAATTCACTCAGTGACGTGTAAGGGTAAGTCCGGGATTTTGTGGACCTGAGTCTAAGCTTAAAGAGGAGTCCCGGAAGTTTTGATATCCAACCAGACATACCGAGCCATGCATTTTGCTGGGAAACTAGAATGGGGAACCGCTAAACACGGTTTTCTTGGGAGGACCTCTAATTGTTGTTTGGAACGTAGCAGCACAACCCGGAAGCCAAGAGCGGAAAATTCGAAGCAACAGATATGGCATAGCCGGCACAGCTCATGAATTAGGAACAGCAGTAGGGGATGTGTTTTACGCTATGGGAACAAAGCCCCCGTCCTCAAAGCAGCCAGATGGTATCCCTTACAGAGGGATCTCTTGTCTAATGCATGCCGGAACATTGAGATGTGTGGGCCCGGGAATAGGTGCTTGTTGTTGGATAGTCAGACGGGCCAGGCCTTCCTCGGTGCCGCAAGTTCTCTCCTGATCCATGCAGTCATTGATGAGTGTACCCACAGAAAGATGCTGCGGGGGCGGGGGGCCGGACGAAGAGGGGGGCAGAAGACTAGTGGGAGTGGGCGGAAAGTATGCAGATCTTGCCAGCGGTGCCATTGTCATTCCATGAAGTTGTAAAGTTTTCAGGAAAGCCATGGGGCGCAGCCCCGACGAGCCCCTGGCCCGACCAGGACGCGCATGGCATGTAGAAGAAGAAGAAGAAAGAAACAAAAAACGAGTTGAACAAACTAAAGAAACAGAAAAACAAGGAAAGCGGCGAACGCAGAAAGCAACAAGAGACCCGACTCCCCGGCCATGTGACTCTGGACAAGGACACGCCTGCGCACAATGCAACCACACTACGTGTCTTCCGAGTGGTCAAGCTGGCGCGGGTTCTTCGAATTGCACGCGCACTCCATCTCTTCCGAGGCGACTTGCGAAGGGCACTGCAACAGTGTAGCCCAACCTCACCTCCTCTTAGGGTTTGGCAGAGGCATCGGAAGAATATTTTTTGCGGTTCTTGGGTCTGATCAATGTAATGGCGTCCAATTGCAATTTCGACTATCAGGGCTGTACAAAGGCCTTCCGAAGGAATGCCTGCAGTGTCGCGGGGAGGAATCCCAAAGCAAGTTACGCGAACTTGGCAGGGGCATCGAATTTCGTTTGCTGTTTTGGCAACGTGCTTGGGAAAAAACACTGGCATTCAAACTTGTTGGACTATTTCACAAGGTGTCTGTTCCACTTCTACCAAGCATGCTTTTTTCTTCTGCAGAAGTTAGCGAATGTTCTGTGGGAGTGTAATGTATAGCTTTTTGCCAAAGAGCAAAGCAGCAAAAGAACCGTGCGTGAATCCTTTGTTTTAAGCTTCCGCGATTTTGTTCGTTGATGTTTTTAGATGCCAATCCTTTCCATGCACCGTCGAGACACTCTCGCCTTCTCGATTTCGGTAGCATTGTTTAGGCACTATTTAGGATTAATTTAGGATTAATTATTTCAACACTACTTAGCATTATTCTAGCATTATTTAGCACTACTGGATTATTGGGAGCAACTTTAAGACAAGAAGGCGTCCATTAAATCTTCTACAATGGAGGGTGCCCGTTCGGACCGAACATTTTGCGTACCGTCTGGGGAATAGTGACAGCTTGCCGCCTGCCCCTTGCAATCTTCCGTCCGGTTTGCCATTGGCTTTCGAGAATGTAAGGGTTCATTCGGAGCATTGCGAGTTTGCTGCATCGGTTCCCTGCAGCAGCAAAAGAATCCAATGTAGTTGATAGCTCTTGACCCTGCTGGAAGGCCTGCGTGTGCTGGTCAAGGCGTGCAGTTCGTTCTTGCCCTCTTTGAGCTGGTCGATGGCAGCTGGGTTATATCATCTTATTTCAGGACCTGATAAAACTCGCGAGCTCCTGATGTAGATCAGCACCTGTCCTATCCCCTTTTGGTTGTATCACACCCCGGAACATGCAATATCGCGGATATGGGTCTAGACCAAGTCTTATCGACCCCCTCCACCTCCGCCGGCCCCCTTTCACTAAAAAAGGGTGTTGCAAGGTATCGCGGTTCCGGTCTGTGGGATATGCCATGTTCCGCGCCGCCTTGCTTGTTAGGAGTGCAAGGATCGGGCGCATAGTAGTCGTTGTCCTCAACCCTTGTCATGTTTCCAGTCTCCGATCCTTGGCTCGAGTCCACAATGCCAACAAGTGCACGGGTCCAGGCGAGTTGGGGTCTCCCTGGCGCCAGGAAACTCCAGAAGGCTCAGGGTGGGTTGTGGTCGTGATCCTCGCAGTTGCCTTTTGCTTCATCTTTTACCCTCACCCCTTATTCTGTAACCCTAGGCAGTACCTCTTACCGAATGACCCACCCTTATCATTCCTGACCCCAATCTACGCCGGTGTCAACAGGATGATTCTCACACAGCGGGACTTTTTCAGCTTGAGCTGGCTACCGGGGTTTTATGTGGCTCCTATCGGGTCTTCTTGGAATTGAGGGCATTAAGTTCGAGTGTCCGCTAGCCATGAGACAGTGGAAGTCCCACCTCTGGAGACCTTGCTCATCAGGCTCCCACGCTCGGATTTTCTGTGAAGCCCTTTGTGCAAGCTCCAACTCTCGCTCCCCAACGGTGAAGATCAAATTTCGAAACAGAGCTCAAGAAAGTCCGAGTCGTCTGTTGCCAGTGATGCGCAGCCCAGGCACTGCTTGGCTTGTGTATGATCTCTTCAGGTGGCTCTGCTTGCCAATTACTTTCGATTTGTGTCCCAGTTCGGATACAGGAGGAGGTGTAAGGGTTCAGGACGTTCACTCAAGATGGTTAGGTGGCAGTGGAAGGAACAGCTACCCGATCTGCAGCTTCCATTGAGTCCAGCGGCTGCAACAATAGAATAATCTCGGGTACCCGAGAAGTTTGAATCCGCAAAGTGCGGACCGTCTTTACGTCATACTAGTACCCGTCCTGCAAGTAAGGTGCTGATGATACAGCTGCTCTTGAATGAGCCGAGGTTTGCTAATTGGAAACTTGCTCCAAGATTATATCATCGATGAGTCAAAGGACTCTTCCCAGCTGCCGCCTTTGGTCAAAGTTTTTCCAATGGAGACGAAGTGCACGCCTTGGAGCGCTACAGAACACCAGATGCTGGAATATCAACGTTTGAAGTTGGAAGCTTAACAAAGCGCAGATGGTAATCCAGCTGCAGAAATTGTGCAGGATCCGGATGCGCGTGAATGGATTTGGCGGCATTATGGAACATCCTTCCGGGCTATCTACACCATGTATGACTCCCGGTCAGCAAAAGAGAGAGCTTCCGCTTTGCTGAGACGGACGGAAAGTCTTCGAATAAGGCGTTGAATTTTAAGATTCTGCTCCTCAACACTTCCCTTGATGGGAGAAGTCAATACTCTTCTTGCTTGCCCCTAGTTGTCTGTGCCCGATGCAACGAATGGCTGTGTTTGATCCCTTCCCAATACGTCATGTCGGGTGCAGTGCAGGCTTACAACGCGCAAAAACGTGCAGTCCAGCCCAAAGCTTTGACCTTGAGTTCCAAGGAGATAACCTTCGCAGGAAATTGGGGCATTTACGCCAGACCTGTGCTGGAGAACGTCAGCCACTTCTACGTTGTTTTCTACGTTATTTACATAACTTTCGTAGTTTTTGCCGCCACTGGGCTCTGGCTGAGCATTTTCTCGCTTTGTTTGCACGCTGTCTGTTTTCTGCAGAACGGAGTACGGTAAACGGCCCATCTCGACTCTTGCAAAGATGATTCTGAACTTGGATTTCTAAGCTACTAGCTTCAATTACAAACGAATCACCTCAAATTTCAGAGACTTTTAACCTAGCACCCTGGCTTGCGGGCCACGCTAGGGGGAATTGTCGGCCCTTCAAAGGCCTGTGGAAGCAGCTTTTACTGGCAGCAGAGGTGATCCGAGTAATTACGGCGATCTTCTTGCGCGAGACATTAGAGGCTGCCAATAACGACGCAGAGCTCATGGTCCAGGAAGGCCAGGCTCCAAAAGCTCAATCCCAACATCCTTTTCGGATCACATTTCCCCTTTTGGGCTCCCTACCGGTTCCCATATTTGAGAGATCTCTTCATCTCACATCACTACGAACTAAGAAACACCTTCCTTGCGTTGTTTGGCAGATGAGCCCGGAATGCTTTGGTGGCTACCGAATTTCATTAAAAGACCTTGATGGCACGGGGCCCCGTGGTGAAGAGATAGTGCCCCCATGTTTCTTTTGACATGCTTCCTTTCGAGGTCTGCGGAGAAAGGCAACTTATATTCACAAGCTTGAGGCCATCTTCAACGCGATTGACGCCAGCTGCCGGCAGTTGGAGTTGATATTTCTTCACACCTTTGGTGCTTCTACTCAGATCTGAAACATGAAGATGTTGGCAAAACCAGGGCAATCAAAAATCTTGTTTGGGTCTACAGTGACCCCTCAAAAAAGCCACGAGGAAAGCCAGGATGGCTTGATTGATGAGGATGAGCTGAATGAGCTCTTCATGGATTCGCGGGTGACCACGTATTTGGTTACTCTGGCTTCAACTATTCAAGAGGTGGTGGGCCGTAAGCCTGAAACCACCTTTGTTTCCGGGGCTGATCTATCAGTCCAGGATCAGTCTGCCTGAGATAACGAGTTGGTATTTGTTCTGCTTCGCTGTCAGGCTTGAAGCCGGTAAACACCCAACTCCCGAATGTTGAGCCATAAGAGCATGACAACTTTTACCCATCGATCTGATATCAGCAACCAACCACTCTAATGCCAAGGAAACGCTTGAGATTGATGTGATGCAATCTTCTGCACTTTTCCATTTGCTGGCCAACAGCGATGGGCAGATTACTTGTGCAGATTCTAGGCCTGTTAAAAGGCTCCTGCACAAAGCCCGATGATTTGAAATTTTTGCTTTCAGGATAGAGGCTTGCAGTCTGGGGAGCAGGGAGCTTGTTTGGCCGTTTTGCAGATTCTAGTCAGCGGCGTCTGAAGAGTTTGGGCTTTCAGCCGTACCGTGCGCATCTTTCTCCTGTGTCTCAGTGCTGGCCTCTGCTGGCCGCGCCGTTCTGGGGTTTGGGGTATAGAGCTTGAGGTTTAGAGATGTTTTCTCTTCGTCCTGCGCTGAACTTGTTTGTGTTACTCCTCCTTCCACCAACAAGAGCCTTGGATGGGCAGGTGTTAGGCACATAAACTTCATGGGATCCGGGGCAGTTTCTCGGGCCTTTACTTCTTTAAACTGGAACAGAGGCAGAACAGACATTCTAGTTTGGCACCTGCAAAATTGCAGTTGGCAAAGCACCACGACCTTAACCCTAAGCACTTTGCTTGCCCACATCAACTGTTTACTTTGCGCGGCTGTTTTTGCTGTGGATCCAGACCCCCGGGCAACGCTAGGCAGCTGAACCTTGCAGACTGCAAAATATGTGTGCTGCAGGTTCCCAGCCAAATCGAGCCCAACCAAAACCGTTTTCCCAACCTGGACCCTACTCGTAGCAGAAGAGCAAAGGAATCCCAGCGCCAAGCTGCAAATCCTAGGACTTCATCGACGGCATCCTGAGGTGTAAGGGACCAGCGCGAGCCATTGATCAGATTATGATGGACGCTTGGCATTGCTGCCGTGTCTGGGGCTGGGGGACAGGGAGATTGGTGTGGGTCCGCTGTTTGCTGATATTCTGAGCAATTCCTCTTGACATCTGCGTATGATATGCATGTTCAGGAGAAAAATGTTCGGCGGCTGGAGGAGCAGATCAAAGCCATGATGGGTGCTCTGAGCTTCTGATTCCACCCAGCCTCAAATCCTCAACATGGCATTGCACACAGGGTTATTCTGTGTCAGCAGAACTGCCCAGCAAGAAGATTGCACTGATTGCACTCTCAGCACAGCTTGGAAAATACATCCTGGAGTTGGCATGGCCGTCAAACAAAAACGTGTTTGACAACGAAGGTCTGCAACACCAAAGCTGGATGCTTCAACATTCCACCCCTTCCCAATCACACATCCAAGCCAAACAGCCAGGTGCTCTCGAGACTGCGGAGATCATCGCAAGGCGGCCGAGCCGGCCATCTCAGAACAGGCCAGCAAGGAGAATGCCGCGTGGCTGCATACGAAGACATGAGACTCCGACTATCCCCACGTTCTTTTTGCAGCAGGAGTTCAAGGCATAAGCGGTAATTACAAGTATAAGGGTTTGTGTAGCATCCCGATGGGGACAGCTCAACAAGCTACGCGGCGCAACCTCAAGGCAAGACTTCAAAGCAAGCACCCACGAAGCCATCTTCGGCGCAGCCGCAGGACAAGCAAAGCATATCTTTCAACTCTGGGTGGGGCAAGGAAGCTGGGCCCAGGTCCTAGGACGAGGCCAAGGCATTGTCCACATAAATCTACTCGTTGGTAGACAGAAACTGGAGCGTGGGCTATTGTGGCTCTGGGTGGCTATCTGGCAAAACAAGCAGCAGAACATCGGAATCCGGAGTCCAGCGTGGAAAGTGATATGGTGCAAAGGACAACGTAGAAAACGCTTGGGGGCATTGGGGTCAGCAAGACCAATGGCCTGTTACAGAATCTGTGCATGCTTCTTTCACGGCTTGATTCTATGTTTGCGAATATCAAGCGCATGTGTTTGTTGAGCTTGAGCTTAGGATTGACGATCAGATCACGCTCTTGGCTACGGCCAAGGTGACTGACGTTCAGCGTTTCGCCTGAGGGTAAGGTCCCTGAATTTATTTCTCCAAGCTTGCTGGCTCAAAGCTTAGGGGTTGGGACTCCCCAGATTTCTTGACCGTACGGTCTGCACAACCGGGGCCCTTACAAAATACCCATTCGCACGCGGCATACGTCCGTGCAACGATGGGGCTAGATGTGTGCTGGGGACGGGCAGCTAGGCCCTCTGCCAATCTGCTTTCTGACCATCCCGAGGACCCGCACTGAGAAAGCGATATACATATATATATATATATATGTATGATATGGAGCAAGCAGATACAGAAGGGCAAAGTCAGAAGGGCGACAAGCGTTGGAAAAGCAGGAACTACAATTGCTAGCTCTGTATACTACTAAACCATCGACCCCAACATTTGACTTCAACCCGGAAGCCTGGCACTCATCCCTCAAGTTTCCATTCGCCACCAGGGCGTAGGCATAGCGCTTTGTACTGTCGCAGAATCCTTCGCTCCACATATCCAAAGGATGTTTGTGGGCCAGCTCTTGGAGTCTCAAGCTCTGAGTTTTCTGATCTTTTTGCAGTTCCTGCTTGTTGAGAATGTAGAGTGCTTACATACTAGTGACTAGTGCTTACTTCTACTGCAATCCGAGTCTCCTAAATCCGCTCGTTAGGTTGTGCGAATCCATCCCAACCTATTTTGCACTGCGCGTGAAAACTGAAGATGAGATTGCCGTGTTGCGTTGCACAGCCCCCAGCTTCTACCAAGCCCTGATCTCGGATTATGGGATGCTATGAGTAAGCCTGTGAAGGTTCTTGAGGGATTTTGAGGAGATGGTTTTCGTACGGTAGCCTTCATCTCAGGTCACTTCCAAGCAGTTGAAAATCTGAAGCAATCACGAGTCATTTTCCTGTCTAAGAGTCATAGGAAGCCCCCATGCATTTCGGAGTGATATTCACAGGGATCCGTCAAGCCGCGAAATTGTGTGCAGATCGTGGCCACATCCTTCTACGAAAAACTACGAGTCATCATTCTCTTAGCAGATTTTCAAGTATCAGATTGGCGATGTTATAGCCAATAGGCAATCGGGCTAAGTGACTTCGAAACGTCTAAGCCGTTGTTTCATCACGATCCCGCTTGGACTTGTCCGCGCTTGCATTGGGGCATACCTTTTCTTGATTTTGGAAAGGCTTGGGTTCGTATTGGCTGGCGTTTCAGTCGAGAATCTTAGGGGCTCCGACTTTGCATCTTGGGATTGCATTTGCCTTGTTGGTCATGTAGGCTGGGGCTGACGTTGCGAGGGATGATCGACTAACCTCCCTTGAGGACATCTTTGAATGTAGCGTCTAGGATGCACCAGCTTTACTTTGGCCTGTCGTTTGTGAGGAGCATGGCAATTGCCTTAGTAGGATCTTTCAAAGCAATCTTGGGGATGCCGGGAGTGCTGAGGAGCAACCACACTTTTAATCAGCTTGGATCGAATGATTCATATTTGGGAAATGCATTGTGAAGAAGGGGCAGGCACCTACCCAATCCTATCATATCATCTAATCCAGGTTAATTCGCTGGAGACTGGGGGATGAGAGTAGACTTTGTGCCAAATGGAATGCAAAGACGCGGTGGTAATATCCTCGGAAATTAATTTTAGGGTTTAGGGTTTA
>CAJNIZ010011136.1:1136-11323 GCA_905231905.1 Symbiodinium pilosum | reverse complement strand
CATGTTCTTGGTCAGGCGCATGTTGCGGATCGAGGAATCAAAAGTGTTCGCAAGGTTCTGCAAGAAGTGATGGTGCTCAGCGAAGTCTTTGGCAGGGTAGTGCGGCACTTGCATAGACCCCATGCCATTCCAGAAAGAGGGTGCCAGTGGGGGTTTGTGTCGAGAAAAGGTCATGGTTGGGAAAATGGGTGAGATATGGTTTCGTCCTAAGGCAAGGTTCCACGTCTCGAATGCTAGAGCAGCCACGGAACGTGATGATGGTAATGATCGGTATTTGGATGCGGATGGTCGTATGCCACCACCAGTTCGGCCTCCGGAACTGCAGAGAGACCTTTCTCAAGCAGAAGAAGATCCTCCTGGAGTGTGGGCGACGCCATCCTAAATGGTGACACTCTCCTTTGACGTAGTAGCATTGCGGAAAGCCTACTTATGGGGCAAAACAGATAATGGTATCTGGATCCGCGTGTATGCCAGTAAGAGTATCATGGCTCATGCAAGTAGGGGATACAGTGATTGACGTGACAGTAATTGAGGTCGCAAAGAAAAATGTGGTATGTGACGGAGATAGTTGTCTGCCAATTCACTCCGAGCCTGAGTTTAGATCAGTTCAGCAGGCAAGTGAAAGATGAGGTAAACCCCGTCTACAAGACCAGTGTAATGGGCTTGGTGATCCCTTGCCTGATCCTCCCAACGAACCGGTCGATCTTAATGCTGCCGCACCATTGTTGGTAGATCCTCCCATGTCATCACCAAAGGCTTCTATTCAGCAGCTTCACAGATGGAGGCCAGTTCTCGCGGCCGCAAGAGGTTAGCGCTGGCGGAGCAAAAGGCTGAGAAGACCCAACAGAAAGAACGTCTCACCCTTCGCAGCCTCAGTCGTGTATTTGCTAGAGCTAGACCTCACAGCTGCCCAGTCAGGCGTAATCTTCGACAGCTTCACTTTGATCAAACCTTAGGGTACCAAGGGAAGGACCATCCAGTGAGGACAGCGAAGACTCTGATTTGGGTTTCCAGAGCGATGTGTTATTGTTGGCAGGGCAAGACACACCCCCACTCAGTCTTCATCTGAAGAAGATATGCCTCCATTGGAGTTTTCCCCTAGTGTGGCTTCTAATGGCAACCTCCCTTCCCCGAATGCAAGTTTGCGGGGGCACCAGCCACATCTAGAAAATTCAGAAAATGTGAGTGCCAGTGCCAAAGCACAATCGGGAAGGTTAGCTTCTTTATGGCCCTGGGTGAGTAGTCTTACTAG
This sequence comes from Symbiodinium pilosum, assembly GCA_905231905.1. Lineage (NCBI taxonomy): Eukaryota > Dinophyceae > Suessiales > Symbiodiniaceae > Symbiodinium > Symbiodinium pilosum. The sequence goes on along the minus strand of CAJNIZ010011136.1, from coordinate 10,071 downwards.
GTATTTAGGCCTAATCTCAGTCGGTGTAGCTCACAGGAGCTAGCGCCGCATGTGGATGGAAATCCGTCGGCAGATGCGTTCACTCCGAGGGCACTTAAAAGCAAGAGCAGCCGTAGTGGAGGGCCTGGAGCAAGATCTTCGTCAGGCTTTTCTTGATGAAGCAATTGCTGAGTTATCGTCCGCTCAGTTTGCACCGGCTCTTGTAGAGGCAGACAGTAGCAATCCCGATCGTCCTGGCGGGACGGACTGCGCGAGCTGGGAACGTGTTCCTAGTGCCAGTGATAAAGGTGCTAGTGATGTTCTCGCAGTCACATCTATTGATGTTAAGGGTGCCTATGTTCAAGCCTCGGGTGGAGATAATAGCCAAGCTAGTGCTATGCAATTGGCTCCGGCCTTCAGGAAAATGTTGCTCTGACGTTGTCTCATGTCCCAGTCCTATGTGATGTGGACGATGCCTCCATAGATAATATGATGACTCGTGAGGCAGTGGCACGTCTATATGAAAAAGGCTAGAGTCAACAGGGTTCAGTAGAAATAGACAACAAGAACCCACAGGGGCTCTAGACCAGATCGGGACCAACCTAGTTGAGGAGTCGTCTGACTCAATTTCATTTCAGTCAGGGAGATCAGCAGCGTACCATGAACAAAAGGTGCGCCAGCTCTTCGATCGTTTTTACAATCAATGCCCTGACAGAAGTAATAACAACCAAGACTCGGACCAATCCAGTGAGTTCGCCAGTCAAAGGTTCGAATCCTTCAGAAATGTTGGAGAGAGGGCCAGTGGTCGGGCCAACTGCAGTCGAGGATACTCAAGAGGTGGAGCCTCAGGCCATGAGGGTGTTCTTTGAGATGCCGCGTGGGGTGGTAGGTTTCGATCACCTTTCACCTCAAACGAGAGGCTTCGACATTGCTCGAGAGAAGGGCTCCTTGGTCTACTGGAAGGCTAGCCGCCTTTTCTTGACCCACAATACCGCAATTATTGCCATGTCCTCCAGCATTCTCGAGGAGGCACCGGAGATCAAGAAGGGAGATACCCTATTTTTTAGAAGAAGCCTCGGGTAGAGCGTAGTGGTGATGCGAACGAGTCATCCTCTAGTGACTCTAGTGAAGATGCGCCACCTGCGACATCATCAGGCCATTGACCTTTTAAGGTGTTCGTCCTCATCCCTACAAAAGAGCCAGTCTTCACCTACATTGAGCCGAGTACTACCGGAAGAGATACTATTCTCAAAATGCGCGATGCAATTGATTTTAAACCGGAAGAATTGTATTTGGTGGTCAATCAACAGGCCATTCCAATGATTGCGCCTATCTGCGAGCAGGCATATATAGAGGAAGGTGTTTACTTGATTTCAAGTTGTATGATGATCGCGGGTTGTTTGATCTCATTCCAGACCCTTACGATCACGAGGATGGTTTCTCTCCCTCTAGTTTCCATCCTGACATGCCTCACGAGAGCCGGGAAGGTTCCGAAGGTGAACCAGAGCCTGAAAAACCCAGTGGTTCACTTACAGGAGGTGGCCCCAGTGGCGGTACCAATCAACATGGTGTTGGAGTTGAAGGTAGAGCAGCTTCAAGCGCTCAAGCGCCTAGCAACAGGGGTGTTTCCATTAGTGGTAACGATCGTATTTCCGCTTTCACGCGACTCACTCCAGCCAGTGCTACAACGCCTCAAAGTCCTTCAAGGGGCTCTGTGGATTCATCGGGCAGGAGATTCCATGCCCGTCATGATTCAGACTCTAGTGGTCGAAATCTTAGCGATAAAGATACTAGCTCGGGGGAGCACACCATTCGAGGCGCCAGTCTGGCGACCTCTAGTGATATGCGAGAACTTATCTCGCTATCGCGAGATGAGGAGCCCGATACTCAAGCTGAAGAAAGGGGGGAGCCAGTAGCTCCAGGGGCTTCTATTAATGACCTTCTGCGGCTACGCGACCTCCAACATCCCGCTCCCATGCCAGATAGGTTAGGGGTTGATACGCCTGCTGACCTGCGTTTTATCTACGCAGAAGACTTGATGGAAGATGGTATCACATTCACAGAGGCTATCAAACTCTTGCAGGGATACCAATCGTCCGGCGCTGTACGCCCATTCATTTCTAGTCCTGGGATCATTCGGGCGTTGCCAGTAAGGGTTCATTGTTGATTTGGTGCCATTAGGTCAAGACCCTTGCAAAGTAAGCGCCCAGAACCTATCCAGAGTGAACCTATGTCCTCCATCAAGTTGAATTGGTCTAAGCCTCGACCTTTCCATGACGTGTTTAGGCAACAAAATACACCAAGTACTAACAACCCCCTGTGGTTAGAAGGAGTAAATTCTGACGTGTTGGTTCATCCTTAAGTTGGGACTATTCTTGGTGCTCCAAAATTGCAGTCAGTGATCCATGCTGGTGGTGCGAGCAGTAGTGCCAGCGCCAATGACTCGCCAGCAAGAACGGCTCCAGCGCTGTCTCCTCGGGAAGAGGAGGAGGAGTACCAGAAAATTTGTGAGCACGATGAGCAACTTATGACCAATGGCAGTGGCTTACAAGCGCATGAGAAATCAGCCGCCCGAAATAAGAGGGAGAGTTAGGGGAACGCACGTATGGGTGAAGTTGCCTAGTCAGGAGTTGGTGGCTTGGGAGATCAATGGTGGAGTCGTCAAGACTCTCCAAGTCAGTAACCCCAACCAGTGACGTTTACGTCACTTGGAAAAAGAGTTATAGATCCCCGAACCCCCTTGTGCGCTCAAGAAGTTCTAGAATGAAGTGTGTTCAGGATTCACTACCGGTTACGAGGTGGTGCGCCTGGGGATGGTCAGCCAGAGTGCTTTGCCTTTGTAGAAGGGAGATGCGAATACGGGCGTCGTTGCCAGTATGCTCATGAGCAACGAGGTAAAAATTGCGTCAGTTGTGGATCCGATGACCACGGTTGGGAGGATTGTATCCGTTTTGGAGGTGCGAAGTATGACCCCGGTAAAGACCCGCGAGCACTCGCTGCTGCCGAGAAAAAGGCGGTCGAAGCCGCCAGAGGCAAGTGGCTCAAGAGACCTTCATGGCAGTCTAATAGACATCCTCGGCCAGTAGAACCAGATCATGCTGCGCCTCGTTCTATGTGGGGGGAGAATCACCGTGGGTCGCGAGATTCATGGAGATTTAACAATATTTGCTACCCAGAGGGTGAGGAGTGGTCAGAAGTACCGGAACAAGATGAACCGGTTGATGAGCCCCCAGGATTATCGCCGCAGTCCAAGTCCTGCGCGAGTCCCGCGGAGAGGGACTATAAAGGCGACTGCCAGTAGTAGACACGGTGCAACTCAAGCAGCGTGGGATACAGTCTCAAGACGCACTAGGCGTCCTCCTACGCCTCCAAGAAGTAATCGCACCAGAAGGGACCACAGTAATTGTGCAGTCGATTCTGCCCCGGTTGTAGTACCTCCACGAAGTAAACGTGCCTCTAAGGGTCGCGGTAGTACTGAGGTCGAACCTCCGCCTGTGGTAGTGCCTCCAAGGCAGACTGAGGAAAGTAAGCCCAGTACTACCCGGTGCTTTGACGGTAAAAAGGGAGAAAAAGAAAGCCTTAAAAATCAAGGCGAAGGAGAAGAGTCCTAAGGGCTCAGTTGGGCGTAGCCTTCAACAAAAGGAGGAGAAACCCGTTAAACGGACAATTCCTCAACCTCCGGCTCCTCCCAAACGTCGAAACAGGATTCAGTCCGAAAAGCCGGAAGGTGTAAAAGTAAAAGAACCTTCTCCTGAGCAGCCCAAGGCATATCTTGCTCCAACCCCTAAAGTCAAAGCTGCTGCGGCAACCTCCAGGAACAAGGAGAAAGTAGTGGTTTATTTCTGCTAAAAAGAAGAAAGTCAAGACCAGCCGAAAGGCCGCTTTGGTAGAGGAACTACCAGCCGTTAAAAGTGAACCGCTAGATGAGGAACCGCCTGAAAAGGTTCGAGATTCAAAAGCTACAGGAGTCAGTAAAGCGGTCCCAGCTCCTGCAACTCCAGACTCCTCGGAAGATAGTAGCTCTGAGGAAGAACAGCAGGAGGCTAAGCCTGAAGCGACAAGTGATCAACTAAGAGGTCAGAAGACCGCTACGCCAGCTCCAGCAAAACCTCCAGTTATCTCACCTGCATTCCCTGGGCTTAGGCTTCGGGAAGAAGCTAGAGAGAGTAGTTCTAGACCTCCTGATCCACCAGTAATTAGGGGGCAACCTCGGGGAGAGGTCATAGCAGTCTTGACACTGGTATCAACGTGTCAGCGAATGCTGACATATCGTGGTCGGTTAGCCTCTGGCAGTCTGCCGGGAAATATGGTAATCGTTCATGAGGATCGATCAGTAGTAGAGTTCAAAGTGCTGATGCACAGGTCTGGATACACCATACGCATCGTCCAAAATTCCTTACCGACACCGGACGGTGTAGTATTCAAGGTATTGAATAAGGATCTAGACATCACAGTTCAGGAAGAACCTCTACCGGTCAGTCCTAATCCTCCAACGGTGAGATACACCATGAACCGCAATATAGTGGGGAACATGATAGTGCATGACCCTACTATCCCATGCACGCGTACAGACGACGTACCGCATCTGATCTCGTTTGTCTCCTCAGAGGACTCGCAAAAGATCTTTATTCTCGTTTTTTATGGGAATACGCTTACGGTAGCGGGCCCTCAAGGGCGCATGATCGGAGAAATTCGCAACAGTCTTCGATTAGGTCCAGAGATTTCCCTGGCCGGATTAAGCTCCCCAGGATAGAAAGTACTATCCCCTCTCAAGCAGTTCTACCTCCGAAAAGGAAGTACAGTTCGGGAAGAACAAGTGTATATAGGCATTTGTTCGACGTTCTGCATAATGCAGCACGGGGGGAGTGCTGGTACATCAACAGTCATGTACAAAAGCAGTCCTGTCCCCCGCAGCCATTTCGGATCGCATATGTTCTAACATGTGCCATACGTCTTTTTAAGTTCAAAAAGTGATATGTAATGTACATCTTCTGTACTGTCTTGTTTTTGTGCTTGGTCTAGTATCTGAGACTTCTAGGCACCCGAACGCGAGCCATAAAAAGGACTTCCTTGTTGCCCTCCTTTTCTTTGCGCTGCCTGCCACGAGCAGGGGCAATTTTTCTTGAGTCGAAAAGCGCTGCAATATGGGGCTAGAAAAGGAACGTGCTCACTGAGATATGGTTCGCAGAGATAGGTCTCACGCAGGCCGCATGTCTTAGAAAGACTGCCAAAGGTTTGGAAAAGCTGTAGATTCCTTGGCAATTAATTTTGCGGAAAGTACAGAAAAAGTTTGAAACATTGCGGTCAATTGGTTATTTTGGCATATACTGTGCTTCTTGAGAGTAATGTACGTCCCCAGGGCCGCAGTTTTTGACATCCTTGAAAACCAAATTGGGTACGCAGCGCCTGCCGCATCATTGGTTTGACGCACTACGCGATTGCATAAAACAACAATGGTTCATCTCTTCAAGAATATGGTCATGGCATTCGTGCAGGCTATGTCTGGGACAGTGGCCATTGCCTGTCCGGCTATAGGTTTTTTCGGCAACCTTTGAATGGTGGAAGCATCCGGTAAGTGGGCTCTTATGGACAGTGCCTTGTCCCATAAGCTGCCCCCCTGCTCTTACAAGGAGGGGGTTGTCCTAGCTCGATTGCAATTCTTCGTGGGCGAACGTTAATTGTGAGTTTGGCGTGCATGTCGCGCGGTTTGAACAAGAGTGTCGCAGACGCGAGTTAGGAAAGTCCATTCACCTCGCGTGTTTTTTCACGTAACATGTCTTCTTTTCATGTATGTTTGTGTGACTAGGTAAACTTGTGCTTGCATGCTCGCTTGCTTACCTTCGTTTGCCTAGTGCTGCTGTTTGAGGCTCTAGCCTCAGCCATTTTGGCTCAAGTGCTGCTGTTTGAGGCTCTAGCCTCAACAAGTTTCATTGCGCACCAGCAAGCAAGCAAGCACTGACTTCTCTACTCCTGGCTAGTTTTTTGTTCGGCTGCAACACAACCCCAGCCTTTGCTTGGCCGCCATGGACCCCAGTGATATGTACGTCTTGCGCGCACGCTCTGCAATGCATGCGCATGCCTGGCAGGACGACGCAAGCAGCACGGACAGCCAGGACTCTACCATGTCCGTCGGCACGGATGGCGCAACTTTGCCGCAGCTCGCACTGCCATTGCAGTCTCGCAGGTTTCTAGTCATGAACCGCATGCATTTATGGTTCCATCACCATGAGCACAGCTTTGTTTTGCACAGCACCTTGCCAGCTTTGCTTGGCGCGCCGCGCGCAGCAAGCGCCACCCTTTGCTGCTTGCACTGGCGGTCTTGGAACATCATGCACTGGACATGCCCTGAAGTTCATCGCTGCGTGCGCTTTGTGTGGCGTGTCACGCGCTCGGAAGAAGCAGCTTTGGCGCAATATGCTGAAGCGCGCCTGCTGGTCATCGAGCACTTTGCCTTCAGGACCTGCCTTGCATTTTTCAGCGCGCTGCTTGTGCCTTCTTGTCAGCCCACTTCAGGACTCTGCCCGCGAGCAGGCGCCCGCAGGCACCCACCGCAGGTCGGGTTTGCTTACTTTTGCCTTTGCAAGCCGCATGCTTGCCGCGTTCAGGCACGGCCTCCAGCTCAGCGAGCCGCTGGTTGGATGGTTGAGGCGGCACCTCTGCAGTTGCGCTTTCGCTTCTGCCCTGCCCGCCTGGCAGGCCACCCTTTGCAGGCACGCTCTGCTTGCTCTGTGCTCGGCCCCGCTTGGGGCTGAGTTCGACTTGCTGCCCGCAGGCTCCAAGTCCGCAGCTGCACGCGCAGCCGCCTCAGAGACTTTAGGCTGGTTTCTGGTCAGTCCGCCCGCGCCGCCAGGCGCTTCACCGTGGAACGTGCCCGCCTGGCACCTTGCGCTAGAAGTGCGTCTGCTGTCTGTAGTCCCGCCAGGTACTTTGCCCGCAGGCACGCTCTGCTACCACGTCTCGAGCTCAGCTTTCTTGCAGCCCGCTTGGCTCTGTCCGCTTGCACAGCTTGACAACCGCTTGTTGCGCACGTCGCTGCTCCTTTAAGCCCAGGTTTTTTGTGGACACTTGCCCCCTTTGGTGCCCCCCCCCTTGACACTTCAACTTCCCATTTCAGGGCTTCAGGGGGAGGTTCGGGGGACTTTTTAAGACCCACTTGCCACGACCTAGGCCACCTTCAAGCTTAGCTAACTTTACCGCTCCGTGGAGATTGTATTGCACGCGCTGCGCCCTCGCACGCACGCACGCTCGCTTGCAGGCAGGCACGCCTGCAAGCGCATGGAGATGATTGGCTTGTTGAGCGCGGCCGCCATTTTAGAAATGGCAACCACCGAGGAGTTGCACGACATCTTGCAAAGCAGGCCCATCCTTGCAGGCCGCCTGCGCACTGTGCTCCTGCAACAGTCCAGCCCGCAGGCAGCAGGCACGCACGCGCAGCCAGCACCGCAGCCCGCGCCGCAGACTGCATGCGCGGGTCACCCGCCTCTGCTCCCGCAAGCATTTATCGTGCCCGGGTTCGGCGGCCAAGGGCCCATTCAGATGCCTTGCATGTTCGCAAACCCGCCCGGGCCCGCCCGCGCCGCACGCTCAGAACATGGACGACCCTGGGACAAGTTCAGCGCGCGCGAGCTGCAGACGCATGGCACGCACAGCCCCAGCAGTTCAGGGCAAGGCTGGCACGACAAGCGCGACAAGCACGACAAGCACGACTCCTGGGATCAGTGGAGCTGGAACTGGTGGTCGTGGAGCGACACCAGTGTGCGCGATTGGCAGAGCGCTGGCTCCGACACGCACCCCCCCCAAGCACCTTCTGCCGGCACTGGACTGGAGATGCACGCAGGTTCACTGCCCTCACGGTCGCCCGCCCTGCAACTACAAAGTGGGGCCCGGTGACACGCACGCACCGCGCAAGTGTAGTCTCTGCAAAAAAACAGAGAAAGAGGAGCGGGCACAGCAAAACTAGCCCCGCACGCACGCTGGCACGCACCCCTTTGCAGCCAAAAAGATTTCCGGTTGACCGCTGTCAGTTCTGTTGCCTGCTTGCCTTTTTTGCCGGGCATCCTCTTGCACACTCGCCCTGCGCTCAGGCTTGCCTTGCTGCCTTGCCTCGTTCAGACCTCAGCGCTGCCGCTTGCAGCTTACAACTCGTGCCCTGCAACCTTTCCCCCTTCACTGCAGTTAGGGCACGCTCTGCCGCCCCCGCGGGGTTGCAGCGCAGCCGCATGCTCAGCTCCGCGTTGGCTGCCTCCTGTTATCTGTTTTGGCTCTTTTGCGCCTGCTCAGGTATTCCTCCTCGCCGTGGCCGTGGACCTAGCCTCAGCGTTACCGCCTTCTCGCGCTCCCTTTGCTTGTTCGGGCCCTGCACCTTGGCTTGCCTGCTCGCCCGCTGGTCTGTTTGCTCAGGCAACTGCAGGTCAGGTCAGGACTGCTGGCCTTTGCCTTTGCCATGGATGAGGCGGAAGCTTCTGACTCAGGTACCCGCATCGAAACGCTTCAGGCGGCGATCCTTTCACAACTTCCCTTGGCAGACTCTCAAGATGCAGGCGCTTTTCAAGCTCCTGCTCCCACACGGGATAGCTTTGCCGCCTCTGCCCAAGACACTGCTTTGCACGCAGGCCAAGACCCTCTGGCCTCTTGCCCCTTTCCGCTAAGTCGAGCCTGCATGCAGGCCTTGCAGGATAAGATCTCCACTCAGAGCACTCCCTGCACCCGCCTCAGTTTGCACCTGTCCGGCCCTTCCTTCGTTGGGGCTTGCAAAGTTTGCCTGCCAGCACGCTTCGTCCCAAGTTGCCGCCAAGCCGGCAGCTTGGGGGACTGCCCCCGCCATGCCTGCCGGGACCGTCTCGCTTTCTGGGGCCTTACCAGCCTGCCCCTGTCTCGGGCCTCTCGCCGCCGCCTTGCTCCTTGGGTCTCCCTTGTGCTTGGACATGTCTTTCATGCCTTGCATTGCCTTGACACT
>CAJNIZ010011134.1:0-11326 GCA_905231905.1 Symbiodinium pilosum | reverse complement strand
AATTCGTACAGCTTTCAATCAGATGCACAACCATGAATTCTGGATTCCAGGATCCCTTGACTCAACAAAGTGGCTACATATATGTACATAAACTGAAATACGATGTTTCATGAAAAACGCCTTTTCGGTGGATCATGGGGGGGGGGTGTGAGCATATGTATATATATATATACACACATATGTATATATATATATACACATATGTATATATATATATGTACACATATGTGTACACATATATATGTATGTACATATGCATATATATATATGTATATGTACATACATATGTATTTCGACAGCACATATAAAGACTGGGTCGAACCAGTGTAATTATATGTGGGGTTCTAGGCCCTCTGATCTCGGCTAGAATCATACTTATTTCACATAACATTCATTTAAAACTCAATCTAACTCACTCAAAATTCTTCGCAACATCAGCACAAACCTAAATTGAACATTTGAGCAAAGCCAACCAGGTTTTTCTACCGGAATGTCAGCAGCATACATGTCCCAGAGTTTGAAGTGTAGGGTTTAGGGTTTAAGGGCTGAAGCCTCAGTCTCATCTTCTCGCCATTGTGTAACGCCACACTCCTGATGAAAAGCCATTCCCCATTCTTCAATATGAACACACAATGGTCGGGAGTGCTGCATTCTAGTGCTGCGGGTAGTTTATACCAAAGAGAAGAGAGGTTTTAGGAGAAGTGTTGAAATCGTGCAATGTAGAAGCGCGAAGAATTAGGAATACTCTCCCTTTTAGCTCCCATTTTTGGAGCTGTAGTACATTACATCCGCAAAGCTCTACTCAAATCCCCTGCCCGAAAGAAACAATCATCACACGTGCAACATAGTACCATTCAGAACGGGATTTTTTTTGTTGTTGCGGGTGGAGTGCGGGGGGTGGGGGGGTGGGGTGGGCGTTTATTATAAGTGTTGGAGGGATCCTTAAATCCGAAGTAGGACGTTTTTTTTTTGGATTTTGTGGTATGTTATACCAAAGTTGTATTAAGGTTATAAGGGAACTGTAGTAAATCCTGCGCCGCTTAGGATCCCCCAAAATATCGCATTTACTGGGGCGCATAGAGTATCTTAGGTGGTGCAAGATTTCCTGCATCCACAGTATAGTTTGGGTTGGGCCCCCACCACTAACAGTGGCACACTAGGAATATATAAGGAACTTAATATAATTACCATTATCTCTTGTGGTCACTATTAGTGGGTGGGGGCCCAACCCAAAGTATAATGTAGGAGGACCCCCCACCCTGTAATAGTGGTATATTAAGAATATAAGAGGACCCTAATATAGTTACTACTATCCCTTATAGTCACTATTGCTGGGTGGGGGGTCCACCTAAAGTATAGTACCCTAAACCGTGGGTGATCCCTGCTGGCTGGTTTCTCTGACGCTGCAGCAGGCCTTAGCTCTCTGTGCACTGTGGCTGCGCGAGGCTTCCGCCTTACGAGACTTTTGGATATGGGCTACAAGCATCCTTAGTTTTGTATATGTACCGCTCGTAATAGTGTAGCTGCAGTACTGCAGCCTTGGAGAAGCAGGGCTTCTTCTTTGGCTGTTGCAGAAATGCGGATAGTTTTTGAGCTAGATTTCTGGAGTAGGCGAGTGCGGGGCTCAGGTTTCCGGGCAGGACAGTAGAAGTATCCCCAGCCTCTGGAATCTCTGATGTCCCTGAAGATGCAAGACCCTATAGCGTCGGTCTTATAGCTTCTCGACCCCAATGCCCAATGGAGTCAGTGGCCTTTTCCGAATGTGATAGCAGTTCTAGCTAGAGCAACCTCCCTTATGTTTTCAATGGGGTCTCCACGTTCCTACAGTTGATGGACAAGACCCTGCCACGGCATAATAGACTTCCCTTTTTTGTACTCACGGTCATACACCACACGATCTTGAGTATGAAAGCTATTTTTGCTTTGTTTCCTCACTCTTAAGCAGATTGCTGCTACTGAGGCCCCATACTCAGGGTTTCAGATCTTCAACCTTTACCCACCAGCTTGAAAACTCTAGTCGTCAATCCCTTTCCCCAGAGTACTACCTACCGATTCTAGCCGGCGAGCCAAACGTAAGGATTTAGCTTGTGTCAAACAGCATCCTGAAGTCCACACGGATCTGCCTGCTCGGTCAAATGCAGAACACTCAAGCCTCAGAACTTGAAGATTTCAGCAGAGTATTGTAAGCGCATGGCCATCATGAAGCGCCTTCCCCCCTGACGCCTGAACCCCAATCGCCAACCCTACACACCAAGCTCAGCCCCAAAATTCCCGCCTCCCCGATCCCGGGTGGGAGAAGCTTGACTGACAAGTCAAGAGTAATTACTGAACCCGTACCATCCTTGCGTAACTGTAGCAGAGCATGCCCCAGAACGCCTACACAAATTCTAAAGGCACCCCCCTTGTAGTAGTAATAATCATAGTAGTCCCTCATACTACTATGGTAGTTTCCATGTTTCCATTATCCCTATATAGCCCCTATATAAAACCTATATAACCCCTTTACTCCTTGTAGTTTCAATTTTTTCCATTGTTTCAATTTCCTTTCCCATTATCCCTATACATCCCTATGTATCCCAACCCTAAATCTTAGATGCAAATCCCTAAAACCTAATCCCTAAACCCTAAACCCTAAACCCATCCCTTTGTATCCCCCCTCCTCCCGCAGAGGCCACAGACCGCGGATCACAGGAGGCCCTGGTGGCAATGCCCCTGGTTGCTGCTTGGGCTTAGTATATTATAGTGTATTTATGGTATCTATCATGGTATATTCTAGTACAGAAAATTATAGTATATTACATGCTTCATCCTCCGTTTGGCTCCCGGTGTTGTTGGTATCCAAACTCGTCAATACTAAGTTGATTGCGATGTAACCGTTCGTAGTATGGTCGTTATTTTTGCTGTAGGGGTTGTGGGTTGATTGTTTTTGCTGGCTTTGGGTTTTGAGTTCTGATAATGCGCAATCGTGCGATCATCCCTCACGTTGGTTTGACAAAGCGTTTCTTGCGCCTCCTGTGAAGAGGCATTGGTTCAGATGCAGTATGAATTCCAGACCGATCCCGTCACTTCTGTATATAAGCACTATATAGCCCCTATATAACCCTACATAACCCCTATCATCCCTGTAGTTTCCATTTTCTTTTCCATTATCCCCACATATCTCTATGTATCCAAACCCTAAACCCTATGTCTTTTCCATTATCCCCATATAGTCCCTAATATAACCCTAATATTTTCTACCCCTATATCAGACCCTTCGTGCTTTCGTTCCTTTCCCTGCTTCATTCAATATCTTAGGCCCAGGCCGCATACCGGCTGGCCCTGCTTGGAGCTCAGCCATCTCGGATTTAGGGTTTAGGGTTTAGAGGTTTAGGGTTTAGGGGGTGTAGGGTTTAGGGGTTTTAGGCTTTAGGGTTGTAGGGTTTAGGGGCTCAGAGGTTCAGGGTTTAGGGGGTGTAGAGGTTTAGATTTGGCGGGTTAGGGATGGCAAAGGTCAAGGGTCGCGCTGCAGGCTCATTGCGGACTTCTTATGTTCTCCCGAAACATACCGCGCCTCATGATCCATGGGGGCAATATTAGGGCGAATATAGGGTATATATGGGGATAATGGAAAATAAGATGGAAGCTACTATTATATACATATATATATATATCTCATAGTAGTTTCCATTTTACTTTCCATGATCCTGGACCGTTTTATCCGGATTTCCTCCCATTAAGGGTTCCTTGTCGAGCGTCACTTCAATAGGGACCCCAAGAAGTTTGGTGTATGTCAAAGCACCCCACTATTCAAACTCTGAACCCTAAATCCCACTATTTAACCACGAAAGTTGTTTCGCGCCTGTACCTCAGGGCCATCAGACTGGTATGAAGGAGTTCTTCTTGCTTTCAGCCTGTTGGTAGCCATAGACCCCACAGACCCAAGCGTACGCTTCCGCGCGAAGCAGTCTCGCACAAAGAGGGGCCATTGATGGTGTGGGGCAATGACAGTATCTGAACTGCAATCCTAACCCAAAACCCTAGCCCCGCAATCCTAAGCTATTTTCAGCATCTATAGGCCACCCCAACCTGCTGAAGAACATCCCTCCCTCAGCGTGTGCAGAAATTGAGTTGTGAAGGGCGCTGTAAAACGAAAACAACATGCTAGTTTGGGCCCCAAGTACCTAGAAACCAACCCCCATCTGGGCCTAAACTATATACTACTTACGTACTCGGACCCTTATGTTTTAAGGGTGTTGAAAAATCGCCCACAGCCCCCAAGCCTAATGCCTAGGTACAGTTTGCCGCCAGCATCGCAGCTGCTGCTCAGCTAACTGGAGTACATCCGTAGTAGTCGCAGTAGAACTAGAAGTAGGAAGAGTAGTGGTTTGGGGTTCGTGGTTTCAGTCTGGGGGATGCCAGGGCTTGGGCTTGGGGATGGTGGCTGGAGGTTTCATCGTGGTAGCTGTTGCAGGGGGGGGAGATGCAAACCTTTGTACTATGATTTGTTAGCGTAAGCTTAAACCTTTAACGTAAACTCAACGCCTTAACCTAAGCTGAGACCCTTAAACAAAACTTAAGCTCCGCACCTAAAGTTGAACATTAGACTTCCACTCCTTAGCCCATGGAAGCTAATCTCTCGTGCGGAAAGGCCATGAAATCCGTGAGTAGACCAATATGTCCTGAGAGTCCTTGGAAAATCCTTGTGTTGAGAGGCCTTAGAAGCATAACGCGCGCCTCTGGGATCAGAGTTTTTTGCAACATATCCCCCCTTAATGGGGGGTCTATATGGGATATGGGGAGTAATGGATAATCAAATGGAAAAGAAAATGGAAAATGAAATGGAAACTGGGATTATAAAGGGGATTATAGGGGCTATATGGTAGTTTTTTTCTGTGAGACGTGTGCGCTCCAAGGCGTTCCATCCTTGAAAGTGCCATAGCAGGGAAGATGGCTGCGTATCAGGATTATAGCCATAGTCGGGTTCATTTTGGAGGCCCTGTTGATGGACAACCCTAAGCCTCAAACACTAAACCCCAAACCCTAAACCCTATGTCCAAGGCCCTAAACCTCAAAACCCAAAACTTAAAACCCTACTTTAGCACACCTTTGCTTCTCAGGATCGTTTTGCGGACTTGTGCCCAGGCGCAGCAGAGAGGAGTTGACTAGCGGGTTTCGGGTGCTTAGATAGATTCACTTTCCACTGCATGTAGGGATGTGGGGATATGGAGATACGGGGTTTAGAGATATGAGGTTACAGGGTTTGGTCAGTTTAGGTCTTGTGGTTTGGGGATTCGGGTTTAGGGTGTAGGGAATATGAGATTTTCATCATGGAGATTTAGGAAGTATAAAGGGATTGTGGGGGTCCTCATTAGGACTGCATAGGGAACATTCAGAGAAACTCCCAAATGTTTAGGAGGATTTAGGGGCCTAGGGGCCTAAATAATTTCAATAATGGAAAGTCAGATGGACAAGCAAATGGTGGGGTTATACGTTGGTTTATAAGGACTAGGGTCTCCATTACATCTGCTTTAACGGCATGTAACAGGAGTTGTATACGGGTAGTGGTAACGAACATGGAAACTACCTTATTCTTGAGATGGAGCCTTCCGATAACGTCCGTATTTCCTCGATATAGCAATGAGGTTATTGTTTGGGGTGACAGTCTGGGGCCCTGAGAACAACCAGGATGCTATCAGGTAGGAGGGCATGACGAAAGCCTCTTTCGTGACATACTCCCGTACACCCTGCCGATCATTGTGGCAAGGATTTCAGCGGCTGTCGGAGTTACTGTTGGGATTCATTCCTGCATTCCCTGCCGATTGCCAAGTTCTGATCCAGTTTTTTTTCTTCCTGCTTATCAACCTCCACAAATTCAATTTTCCTTTGTCCTTTCCCTGCGGCCATGCATGGTCCGTACGATTTCATTCCATAAACCTTATGTAATCACAGCTTTAATTTCATGTTCCACTTTCTCATGTTTCTCCATGCATGCTGTATCTGCTTTAGCAAGCTCAGCAGAAACTCCAGCATGACTTCGTTCTTCTGGCTACATCCTTGTGTTGTTGCAAGAGGACCCTAAACCCTAAGCCCTGAACGGTTTGAAACGCATGAGCATGATTTCCACAAGATCCCAGTGCGTTAGAATAAGCACGGCAAAACCAAGATCCTCAACGCGGTCCCACTGTTAGCTCTAAAAGGGTCAAGCCTCAGCCCTGGCATTCTGAACCCTGAAGCTCGGAGGGATCACCACGAAGCCGGAAACCACTGCAAAGAGTTCTTGAACTTTACCTGCTCTTTCTTCATGCGCTTCATGAACTACGAAGCCCGCCAATGACCCTAAAGCCTTGATCCTCATGGGGAATTTCCATGGAAAGGGCTCCCCTTTATGTATCTTCGAACGTTATCATCCTCATTGCAGGACCCCTCCAAAGGGGACCCGCAGTTTTTGGAAATCCCAAAGCACTAATACCTCAACCCTCTGTACATGTATGCCTTTCCATCATTGTAGAACCCCTAGAACTCCTTTAATAGGACCCCTAATGTCTGGAAACTGCCATGTCCTGGTTCGTGACAGGCGCTAGTGCCCGGGTCTGCTGGAGCCTTTTCTCCGGCAAGGGCTGTGGCAGAACGTCTGGAGGCAACGCTTACAGGACCTCCATCTATATATTTGGAAGATGAGGGTTCCATAAAGGGTAAGAAATGTAAGGGTTATACTGGGTTTGAGGTGTACATGCTTGAATATGAAAATTGTAATCGGGTTTCTGGGATTGAGGGTTTCCAAAGTATTTTAGCTTTTGAAGGAGTTTTTTTTAGCACGAGGATTACGGCTTTACGAGGTTTACAGGTGTTTCGCAGGGTGTTTCAGAGCTCCCAAGAGATGTATTGCCTTTAGGGAAGGCGCTGTGGAAGACCTATTGTCAGCGCTTTATAACCCCAATATATACCCTATAGTACCTATATATAACCCCTATAGTCCCTGTAGTCCCCTAAATATAATCCCTATATGGGTGGTTGTCAAAATTATGGGGTACCCTGGATATTAGGGGCCGTATTATAATTGGGACCCAAAAAGGGACCATAATTTTGGCAACCACCCATATATAACCCAGAAGCACTTGGGATTCCTGAGCTGCATTGGGTTCTACGTGGAAGGTGGCCTGAACTGGGAAGGGGTTTCTTTTTGCTCAAATGGGGGTTTCCCAAAATTAGGGGTACCATTTTGGGGGTCCCCATAATAAGGACTATAGTATTTCGGGGTCTATATTAGGTTCTCCCTATTTTGCGAAACTACCAAATGGGTCACTGACGTGTAAGACCGCGGGTTTCGTTTGTGCCTCCCGTGCTGTTCAGGGCTTGGGTGTCAAGATTTTAAGCATGCCTTGCAGAGACAGATTTTAAGTGGCAAGAAGGATGTTAAGAGTTGAGGCTGCCCTTTTTGCAGGCCATTGGGATGTGTAAGGTAAGGCTTTCCATTTTTGAGGCCGAAAGGCTCTAAACCCCCAACCGCGCTCCCAATCTCTCAACCCTCATCCTTAAGCTTTGAACCTGATTCTGAACTCTTAGCCGTCTTCGCCCTTCGCCATCATTTCTCATGATGCGGCCGCCAGTCTTCTCATTGTTCGGCGCTCTTGTCGTTTGTACTCCCGAGATCATTGTCCTTTTTTCAAAAAAATCAGCACAAGCTGGAGTGGTTCTCAACAAGATCATCCTTCCAAAGCATCTTGGCTAGTTGGAACCCTAAACCCTAAACCCTCCCTTGGAGTCTAAGCCCACAGCTCCAAGCCTCAGCCTTGTACCCCGGAACCCAAAACAAGGAGACCCCAAGCAAGACTTCAAGATGCGAGAATCCTTGTCAAAGAGACCCCCAAATGGCACCCCTAGTTTTGTGAAGCGTTTTAAAGAAAGGTCAACATCCCAAAGCTGCCCTAAGCCCGGAAACTTGCTGCAGCAGCAGATATTTCTCCTTATTGTTACCAGCGAGCCTATCGCTACCAGTCTCACAGTTTGAGGTAGTCATAGTGTTGAAGTGACATGGATAAAGAAAAACCTTGGATTGAGCGGCTTTCCGCCCTCAGTCGTTGCACACTTCACCCCAGGACTGGGGCGTGTTGCGATTATGGTCTCACAGGTGGGTTCCTGTTGTAGTGCGCATTTATTGGACTTTGCATCCTATGCCCCAAAGCGCCGCATCCCTAAGATGCTATGCCACCAGGCAAAGCCCCCAAAACTGGACAACCTGAAACCCTAACCCTCAGCCCTTAAACTCAAACTGTACCCCACCCCCTCCTGACCCACTTAGCCGCTAGGCGCTGGAGAGGCAGACGCCGTTCACAGCACCGCCAGTGCCCATTTTGGCGGCCTTTGGCCGCTTGGAGGCCGTCTCTGTGCCCTGGACTTTAGCCCCTCAGAAGTAGGACCCTATAGATATCACGTGGAATTGCCGACTTTTTTGGCATATGCCAATATTGGGGCCCGTATTAAATAGGGACCCAAAAAGCAAACACAATCTTCAACAACCCGCCATATAATTCGCATAGGGTCCTTACAAAGGGGTTGAAGTTTTGGTTATCAAACTCCTGTTATGATGCGTGTTTCTCAAAATAATTCAGCTGAAGGGTTTTTTGGAAGATGCCATTCAGCACTCCTGGGAACTCTGGTTCACAGTCGTCCCCATATGAAATCATTTTAGGAACACACATTATTTGATCTTTGGTTACCATTGACCTTTGAAACATCTATGCCTACATTTGCCGCTCAACTCTTGAAGCCTGAGGCATTTGAAGATTTTGGAAGGGTATGTGGTTATGCGTCAAGCTGTAGGTGCGCGAGTAGAGGCCTCAAATGTTGAGGACCGCGGCATATTTGGGATGCAGCTGGCGACCCCCAAAGCCAACAAAAATTAGACATCAGGATCCTGAACCAGTTTTTTTTGGTTGCTTGGTGAGCGTACAAGCTCAAGGAAGGACCCTCGCTCTCACGATTCTTTTTCGGGGCAGACGCAGGCCTTTAGCGCCCTCCTTTTGCATTCTAAGCCTAGGGTCAAGGAACCCCCAGATGGGTAGTTATCAGGTGGGTGCCCTTTAAGGAGGCCTGACAAACTTCATCCAGTTTTCTTTCCCTTATACGAGCCTTGTATGAGCGTTTTGAGGGGCACCCACCCCGTACATAATAGTAGCCAGCCGTCGGTTCCCTTGACAGGGCCGTAGCTGAGGACTTCCATAAGCTGGATTGAAACACGAAGCCCTAACCCCTACGCCACAGACTCTAAACGCGCTGGCAATACACCCTAAACCCGGCAGGCCTAGGCCCAAAACCCTAAGCCTAAAGCCCTGACCCCGCACCCTCAAAGCCTGACACTACAACGAAAGCACTGAGGAGCGGCTTCATTTGGCTTTCGCCCGCTTGCTGCAGACAGTCAGCCAAGAGGATCGGCACAAAGTGGGGAACACTGTTTAGGGTTTTGGGTGTAAGCGTTTAGGGTCTCTTGCGGATGTCATTTTCAGAGTTTAGGATCACGTTTTGCAAGGATTCTAGAGGTGCCTGAACGATGTTCTAGGGTTTACGCACGCATGTACGGACTTTATAGGGTTTTCCCGACAAGTATCCATCTGGGTGATTTTCAGAATTGCAAGCGTATGCTTCCTGTTTTGAGTGGTTCCTGGTTGACAGTCTTAGGATTGACTGTTATAAGGTATAAGGCAAGTCTGACTCTGCTTCGTACGTTGCATGCGTTCTTAACGAAAGGACGTCTAAGTTGCAGCACATGACATGAAGGGCAGAGAATTTCGAATGTGCTCCTAAATACTCCTATTGTTATTGCTTCAGATCCTGCATGACCCTAACCACCTTACAGTTTGTGAATTGTCTCACTCTTAGTATAGGAAGGTCAAGCACTACTTTAGTATCAACAGTAGCCAGGAGCTTCCAATGGACCCGAAAGCTGCAGATGCTGCCCAGCTGGGCCTCTTCGACGCTCACCTCACAAGAAATGTATGTTCCACGGGAGTTAGAGCATTGTGTCGACTTGTTCATAGGTCATATGAGCTATAGTCTAAACTCCTTAAAGGGGGTTATGTGGGAGAGTATGTAGGGGAGTATGATAGGGGTTATTCAGGGGCATACTATGAGTTTAGACTACAACTCATATTCAATTGCATAGAAGAATGCAAGATACCCGCCAGCCTTCTATTCCAGGCACTTACAGTAGGTTTCTGTGGAAGTCAGTGTTGGGTGTCCATGCTAGCCGAGACACCTGAATGTTGAGTAATGTAAGGGCTTGAATCAATGCCAATATAATTGTCCTTTGATTCCTTGTAACTATGGTGCAGGGTACCTCAAATGGACCTCAACACCATACTGGTGATTATTGAGGCTTTCACATTATGGGAAGAAGTCGTAGCCGTCCAGCAAGGTACACCCGATACTTTTGTTTTTGTGAGGAGACGTGTTTGAGACTCTAAAGGGTACATGGGGCACACTGGAAACTAGAAGTCGCAAGAGGATCCGGGTTTCCCTAATGCGCCATCTTGAACGAATTAAACTATACCAATACCAAGTGTTCAGGCCCTCCCTGTGTTACAATCTACATACGGCTGCTGCGCACCTGACTCTTGAGATAGCTCTTTGCTGATTTGTAGGGCAGTTTAAGATTTCTGTGTCTGTCTATAAGATGCAGGCTTCAGGATGGAAGTAGGAAGTACGTCTTAAAACTTTGGACCGGTTGGAGGATCCTCATGACCAGTGCTGGGCCCCGCCATCTTAAACTCCAAGTTCCACTTTCCGCTTCCTAAAATGTGTAGGATTCATAGTCCGCCTTAAGTAGATAGAATATGGGGTATATGGGGATCTTATTATAATTTACCCGAAGCCATATCCTATCTATTAAACGGGGACTACAAACCCAATATATACCCAATTATAATATAGTAGTTTCCATTTCCTTTTCCATTATCCCTACATAACCCCAATATAATCCCAATATTCTATCTACTAAAAGGGGGTCTACAATTTTTTTTTCCCGTCAGCCATCCCGGCTCATAGCAGAGCCAGGGGCATTTGCTTCCCACGCCTAAGTCTTGGGTAGGCCCCTAAAAGGGGGTTATATTGGGGTTATATAGGGATCATGGAAAAGAAAATGGAAACTACTATAATGGGGTTATATAGGGTTTAGGTGCCCCTGGGATATTTAATATTTTTCCTAATGGCTTTAATAAGGTACCCTATATACTAATATTTTTCAAAGGGCTTTAGGGGCCAACCCAGTATAAGGGAGAGTACTATAGGGTGTTGGATGGGGATACTACGAGCAGACAAGCCAATCTTCCCACCGCTTACGCGGACTACG
>CAJNIZ010011133.1:0-11327 GCA_905231905.1 Symbiodinium pilosum | reverse complement strand
TTTAGAGGGTAAAAGGTTTCGGGATTTTAGGGGGTTAAGTCGGTGCAGGGTGGCCAGGGATTTCCCCAAATCCTTAAACCCTAAATAGTAGTCTCCATTTTCTTTTCCATTATCCCAATATAGCCCCATATATATATACCCTATTATAACCCCAATATATACCCTACTATAGTAGTTTCCATTTTCTTTTACTTTTTGTAAGGGGGATGTATGAGAGGATGGACTTCCATGTTCTTGGGCGTTCAAGGCTAAGGGCTGATACCCAACCCCCCCAAACCTGACCCGTATTGGAAATAGTGCACTAGGGTTTACCTAAACCCCAAAGGTAGGTAAACTAATAGCCCTAAACCCAAAACAACAGCCATGACGGCCATTATTATGCATACTTTTGGCGGGTCCAAGTAGGGTTTAGGGTTAGGGACTGACGGGGTGAGGATTAAGAGCTTACAGGGGGCTCAGTTAACAGGTCTCCACTAAAAGGCACCCCAAACTGTGATATACCTGCTTAGGGCTCAGGGTTTGGGGTATCTACTCATGCAGAACTGCACCCTCCAAAACCATTAAAAACCGGAAGCCCTGAAACCCTCAAACCCTTAAACCCCAAACCTTAAACCCCAAACCCCTAAACCCTAAACTCTAAACCCAAAAATGCTGATTAGAGTCCGCGAGCATGATCAGCAGAATGCCTGCGAAACGAAGGGCTGACATGGAGAGGGGAAAGTCCAGGGCTTGCACCGTTTCGGTTCTAAGGTTTGGGGATATAGGCTATGGGTTATATAGGGTATATATTGGGGTTATATAGGGATAAGGGAAAAGCAAATGGAAACTACTACAAGTATAATGGGGTTATATAGGGGTTATAATGGTTTAAGTTTTAGGGCTTAGAGGGGTTTAGGGTTTGAGGTTTAGGGTTCGGGGTTCAGAGGTTAAGGTTGTATTGTTCAGGGTGTAACAGAGTGGGGCGTCCTAGACCAAGACGGTTAAGCATAAATCTCAACTTTGCACTTGGCAAGAACTGAGCTACATTGTCATAGGAAGCCCCATAACCATGCTTTGGCAATTCTGAGATTGACTATGATTGATACACGCTTCCATGTTGCTGGGGGTGTTGCACCCTAAAGCAAAGCCAGTGTTTCCTTCCGAAACTAGTTTGGGGCTTCGGGCTTAGGGTTGACGACCGGGGTTTAGACTTATGGACCCTAAACTCTAAACCGTTTTTTGGCCTGCTGGCTCATGAAGAACCGAAGGCCTCGACACCAAACACTTGGAAATGTAGGGACCGAGGCAGGCCACAAAATGCGCTTTAGGGTTTAGGGTGTACTCTAGCCCCCCAGAAGGCCCTGAAGCCCTAAGCCCCCAAAACCTATACCCAAAGCCACCCCCAAAATCCCTAAACCCTACCCTAAACCCTAAAACCCTAAAACCCTAAACCCCTAAACCCTAAACATGGTTTCGCCAGGCACCTGGTACACAGCTAGCCATGACTTTGGCGTTCACTTGCTCAGCCGCTGCGCCCGCGAAGACGCCTTCTCTTTGCGGGGGACGCTTGGGGGAGGTCTACAGCCGAGAGCTTGCCATGTATCCAATGTTGACCCAGTAGGGTTTAGGGGGTTTAGGGTGTAGGGTTTATGGTTTAGGCATTCAGAAACCTATGCAAGTTTTTGCCAATCCCAACACTGACGCTGCCCTTCCACCTGCGGCATTGCAAATCCAACAGCCAGTGCAGATTTGGGTTTAGGCCCTCAACCCCAAGCCAAGAAACAAGCCTTCGAACTCTGTCATGGTGTCAAGGATGTACCTTGCGAGAGTTACAAGAAAATAACATCAGATCTATTGGTAAACGTTGCGGGCCGAATATGAACTCTCTAAGCTTGAAGCCGCCCTGAAGCCTAAACCCTAAACCCTGAACCCTTAGGGTTTAGGGTTTTGGGTTTAGGGTTTAAGGTTATACCCTAAACCTTATACCCTAAACCCTCAAGGCATAGTTAGGGTTGAGGGGGTTAAGGCTTTGGCTTAGAGATTGCACAAGACAAGTTAAGAGGTATACAGGGCTGGGATGCCGCTGAGAATTTAGGGTTCAGGGTTTTGGGTGTAGGGTTTAGGGTTTAGGGTGTACAGGGTGTAGGGTTTAGGGCTTAGGGTTAAGGAGTTTAGGGCTTAGGGATTTTAAGGATTTAGGGTTTAAGGTTTAGGGTTTAGAGTTTAAGGTTTGGCAATCTATACTTAGGGAGACTCTCAAATCGATCTTGGGGGTTCTATAGTGTGGTGTCCGCCCTGAAACACACAACTCTGGTAGCGATCTCGAGTAGAGATCTTGACAATAACTATCTATGCTCACGCAAAATTCCTGTTCAGGGTTTAGGGTTTGCTCCCACAGAATTTTTCAGATCAGCAGTTTAACTAGGTGCAGTCTTTGGAGCAAGGATGGATCAACCCCTAAACCCTAAACCCTGATCCCCAAACCCTAAACCGTAATGATGTAGGACTGATTCTGTGCACGGAGGAAACCCTGCACCACTCTATATGAGCTACGGACTATCTTTAGGTTGGGGGGGACCTATAGGGGAATATATATGGTTCTGGGGGGACCTATCCAAGGGATATACTACAAATTTAGTCCAGGGCTCATATGAGCTTGAGTCTACAGTCCTAGCATCCCCCTTAATAACCCCTAGAAGCGTCCCCTAACTAATACCATATAGTACATCCCTTCAAGGACTTCGGACATCCTAAGTACCCAAAGCCCCTAACACCCTCAACCCCTAAACCCTGAGCCCTGAACC
Source organism: Symbiodinium pilosum (assembly GCA_905231905.1). Lineage (NCBI taxonomy): Eukaryota > Dinophyceae > Suessiales > Symbiodiniaceae > Symbiodinium > Symbiodinium pilosum. The sequence goes on along the minus strand of CAJNIZ010011133.1, from coordinate 8,544 downwards.
AGAAGCCCTGTACCTGCCTTAGCTGGTACATGACCTACTGTGGCTAAATCTGGCCCTGAGAACATGAGCTTGCAGTTGAAAGTTTACAGGTTTGGGGTTGAAGGTTTAGGATTTGGGGTTTGAGGTTTAGGGTTTGGGGGTTAAGTTCAGGTTTAGGGGTTAGGACTCAGGGTTTGGGGCTTAAGGTTTAGGGTTTTAGGGCTTAGGGCTTATGGCTCCTGAGCACAGGGGGCCCTCAAAAGGGGACCGCAGAGACTCTTAAGCTGGGCACTTTGCATAAAAAAACCTTGTTTTTCAGTAGCTGTAGAACAGTCTATGTGGGGTTTCTTAAAATTAAGGTACCCAGTTGGGGTCTCCCATAATAAGGACTTTAGTATTTGGGGGTCTATATTGGGGTACCCCTATTTAGGGAAACTCCCATGTATATATATATATATATCTATACATATACCGACCATGGAGAAGGATAGCCCTGAAGTACTCAAACTTGAATTTGCAGATATCTGCGGAAGGACCAAGCACCTGGCCTTGAGTATTCGTTGTTACCGAACCACCGCCCTCTCTACTACCGCCCCCCAAGCTTTACCCATAATTAGGCTTCTTTTGGGTTAATTAAAGTGCATGAAGGGGGAAACTAGGGGGGGAGTAGTATGGGGGGCGGGTATGGCAATGGTTTGGAGAAACCCTGGGTCTAGGGTTCGCGCCAAAAAAGCGAAACCTACGGCAGGTGAGGAAACGGAGCCAGCAAATGGAACCAAAACATAAAAGCAGGAAATCACATCAAATCAACTTGTGTTTATAAGAAGAGTAGTATATCATATTATGTTGTAGTATATTATGTAAACGGTGATGGAAAAGGAAATGGTCTACGATACATGTGTATACATCTAAATGCGTGGGAGTATGGTAGACAGCAAGGAAAGTACAATAACCCATGACCCTAGACCCCAAACCCCGTGTAAGATTGTTAAGCCATGAACGCCAAACTTTCTTAGCCCTAAACGCATGCCCAAAGCCCCCAAGCCCTCAACGCCAAACTCCCAATTAACCCAGAAACCCGAATCTTAGAGGCTTCACCACCCCCCTGCCTTCAAGACCGCACGAACAGCCAAACCTTAAATCCCTGAACCCTACAACCCTAAATCCCAAAAGCCTAAAACCTTACATTCCTACACACTAAAAACCCTAAAGCACTAAAAGATAAAACCCTAAATCCCTGAACCCTAAATCCCTAAACCCTAAACTACTAAAACCCTAAATCCCTAAACCCTGAATCCCTAAATCCCTGAACCCAAAACTCCAAACCATAACCTGCCCCGAGCTTCTGGCCTGAAAGAATACCTGGGATCGGTTTAGGATTTGTTTAGGTTTGGGGTTTAGACTTTAGGGTTTAGGGGTTAGGTTAGGGCTTAGGGATTTAGAGTTCAGAGTTGAGGGTTCAGGGTTTAGAGTTCCTGATTAAGGGTTTGGGGCTTAGAGTTTAAGGTTTGGGGTTTAGAGGTGTGTTAGGGTTTAGGGTTTAGAAAGGAAGGCGGAGTATAGAAAACAAGCCCCGACAGAATGGAATCTACAATAGTGACCCCTCAGCCGACTATCAAACTCTTTTAACATTCCTTCAGGCTATACTGTCCGGGTTGGCCCCTAAAACTCTTTGAAAAATGTTAGCATATAGGGTCCCTTATTAAAGCCATTAGGGAAAATATTAAATATCCCAGGGGCCTACCCAGCTGTACTCACAATGAAAACCGGCTCAAAGGTGACTTCAGTTTAGGGTTGAAGGCTTCAGGGTTTGAGCGTGTCTGCTACACTCAGTTTTGTACCTAATGCCTAGGTTCGAAGTATAGGATGAGAAGCAAAGAGCTTGTTTTTGAGTGTAGGGTTTCGGGTTCGCCAGTTTAGGGTTTAGGTGCGTCTATCAACCTACTTTCGATCCCTGCACCACGCATTCCGGCCTCTATAAGTACTATAGCCCCTAAGCCCTACACCTGAACCCTGAACCTGAAACCTAAACCCTGAACCCTAAGCCCCAAAACCTAAACCCGGAACTTCTCTACATCTACTTACTTATTTCTTATGTATTCAACGCTTTAATGGGTGATTCTCTGATTTGGTGGTTTTAGGGCTTAGGATTTAGGATTTAAGGTTTGGAACCTTGTGGAATGAACCGGCCCCAGCTTGCATAAGCATTCAACTGGAACTCAGACGCAGTCACATGAATCTCGTCTTGACCACCCGAGATGAATCCTTCACCAAGAAAACGCCCTGAACCCTGCACCCTTCAAACCCTAAACCGTAAACCCCTCAACCCTGAACCCTACATAATCCTAAAGAGAGCCCAAAAGCCCGGGATGTTGATCTGAAAGCTTTGTACCAAAACTTGTCTGAGACCCTGGAAAGGCCTTAAAGCTCTCTATTCGCTGTGCATCATGTGATCTACAGTTAACATTTCCTACATGACTTAATGGACATGGGCTCCTTATTTTGGACTATATGAGGGACTAGAGTAAACTACAAGAGACCTCTATGTCCACTGTTAAGGGCCCTTGCTGAGGCCAATAGTGACAGTAGCTTGTATACAATGAGTACTGTACGTGCAACACCGCACTAAGTTTTTCACTTGCATCCCCGAGAAGCACCCACTCCAGAATCACAGCGTGGGCAAGGAACCTTTTAGAGCTTATACTTCAGGGCTCAGGGTTTACAAAACCTTCTGTGCACTACATCATCCCCATAAATTAGCATACCAAAAAACTTGCCAAAAAAATACGGATCATCGAAATAAGAACGGTGACTGGATTGTGACAGAATCTAGGGTTGGAACCATGAGCCCCTAGTGCGGGCCCTTGATGTGGAGATAGCTGACATAGTCATTATACACCCTAGGAAAACCTACAAATCTCGTGTCAGGCACAGGGCATACTTAGGACCGAGGGAACAAATCGGGGGGGAGCTTGCACCTTAGTTGGGCGAGAGGACCGTGATTCTTCTCAAAGAAGATCAAACACGTATATATTGGGCATCTCCCCCTTACAGCAGCAGCTACCACAATCGGTAATAGGAGTTATACCTTTTAACAAAAACCCTTTAAGGACAGTTACTGAAAGGGGGACTGACCCAGCGTACATCAACCCTAAACTGTAAACCCTAAACCGTTACTGCGGAGACTGATAACATAACATTAAAACTGCTTACTGCAAAGAATTCTGGAGAGCTTTGTGGACCTCGCATCAAAGTCAAAAGCCCTACATCAAAAGATATGAAAAGCCATACACGCTTTTACTCCTCCTAGTTGCTGCGTTCCCTCACCCCCCAAAAAAAGGTGGACCTTTTAGTTATATCCGAGCTACATACCCGAAAAGTTATAAACGTTATCAATTTAGCTACTAAGTCCTGATCCGGTGTAGTGCCAAGCCACAAACTGAGCCAACAAGGCCAACATACGTTAGGTTTTCAGGTGCTCCTGCAGGTTTACGACTTAGGGTTTAGGAGCTTAGGGTTCTCCTTAGTGGGTGTATAAACCCTAAAACCTATAACCCTAAACACTAAATCCCTCAACCCCAAGCTCCTTAACCCTAAATCCCTAAACCCTAAACCCTACATCCCTAAACCCCTAGATCCCTAAACCCTAAACCCCTAAACCCTAAACCCCTAAACCCTAAACCCTAAACTCCTTAACCCTAAATCCCTAACCCTAAACCCCTAAATCCCTAATCCCTAAAACCCCTAAACCCTAAACTCCTTACCCCTAAAATCCCTAAACCCTAAACCCTAAAATCCCTAAACCCTGACTCCCTAAACCCTAAACAGGAAGTTCCTAAACCCGAAAATCCCTAAACCCCTGAATCCCTCCTAAACCCTAAACCCTAAACCCTAAACCCCTTAACCCTAAACTCCCCAAACCCTAAAATGCCTAAACCCGAAAACCCCTAAACCCCTAGATCTCTAAATCCAAAACCCCTAGATCCCTATACCTCAAAACAGGAAACCGAGTCACGAGCTGCACTCCCGTGTGGACTTCGGAAGAAGGAAGCCTAGCTCCACATTTTTTGGGGGGCTCCAAAGCTAAGGTTTGGGGATGGGGGCTCCACATTTTTTGGGGGCTCAGAGCGCTGAATTTAGGGATTTCAGGTTTAGGGATTTAGGGATTTAAGGATTTAGGGTTTGGGGTTTAGGGATTTAGGGATTTAAGGTTTAGGGTTTAGGGATTAGGGTTTAGGGTTTAGGGTTTGGGATTTAGGGATTTAAGGTTTAGGGATTTAGATTTTAGGGATTTCAGATTTAGGGTTTGGGATTTAGGGATGTAATGTTTAGGGTTTGGGATTTAGGGTTTAGGGATTTTAGATTTAGGGTTTGGGATGTAGGGTTTGGGATGTAGAGTTTAGGGTTTAGGGATTTAAGGTTTAGGGTTTGGGATTTAGGGATTTAAGGTTTAGGGTTTAAGGTTTGGGGTTTAGGGTTTAGGGTTTAGGCTTTGGGATTTAGGGTTTAGAAGTTTAGGGTTTAGGGTTTGGGATTTAGGGGCTTAGGGTTTAAGATCTAGGATTTATGGTTTGAGCTTGAGGTTTAAAGGTTTTGGGTTTAGGCCAGGCTTTAGGGTCTAGGGTTTTGGATTTGGGGTTTAAGGTTTTGAATTTTGGGCTCAGAACGCTGCAGAGCTGGGATAGAATCAGGGGATAGTGGAAAAGAAACGAGAAGCTACCATTTAGGTTGGGTACTGCCCCCACCCTGTAACAGTCCATATGAGGGATCATGCTAAGGGCCATCTATATATACATACATACATACATATATATATATATAACTATATCACAAGTATTTTCCACCTGTTACAGAGTCGGGGCGGCAGTACCCAAGGGATAGATTTAGGGGCCCTAGACAATTCTACCTCTTATAGCTTACAGAAGGTTATGTGGGGATTATGGCTCATGTAAATTTTGATTTGATTCTTATGGGCTATGCAAGGTTGCACAGGAACATATTAATTTTGAAAAAATCCCAGCAGCACACCGAAGATTCAGCAGAATTAGTGTCTCTCTGCTGTCGAAATTGAAAATCTTGCATGACCTTAGTAGGCTTCATACTATAATTCCCAAGGTATAAGGTACTTAGATCATTCAGGATTTTCAGTATCTACCTCATACCCCGGTATACGTATATATTTATCTATTTATTTATTTATCTGTTTAAAAAAAAAAACATGTGTTTTACATGTTTTCCTATTTGATTCTCTATCTTTTGGGTTGTATCCCTAAGCCCTAAACCCTAAAACCTACAACCTATGAAGCATTTCTCGAATGAGGCCACGTTCAAGCTCGATGTCTGTGTGCAAAAAAAGGCTCCGAACCTCTGGGACGAGGTTGACGCGGTTTCGGCCCTAAGCCCTAACGGCTAGACCCGAAACCCAAAACCGTAGTGCCCTAAACCCTAAACCCTATACGTGTCATCTTTATCCCCCAGCTATTCCTGAGTCTCAGAACGTCTGCCGCATCGAATTCATACATCGAGAAATACATTCAATGCGGCGACATACGATTGTGCAAGATTTCCTCGTAGGGGCCAGAACAGTAGTCGTTTAGGGGCATTCTACTTGTAATTTCTATAAGTACGGTTCTCCATCATTCGGACAACATATCCCTAAACCTACGTCTTGCCTATATAACCCTGAACCCCTAAACCTTAGACCCTAAACCCTAAGCCCTAATAATCACAAAGACCATCCCTTCGAAGATTCTTGTGGCAGCCCAAAACTGGGTTTATTTAGGGCTTGGGGTTTAGGGCTTAGGGCTTCTCAGAGTAATCCATGTTCCTGATATAAAGGGCTTGAGCCTAGAACGCCGGTATCTTTACCTATTTTCACGGTAAAACAACACTGCACTACTGTGGTATACTATAATGCCCTAATACCAAGGCATTTGGTATTTAGGGTCATGCAGGAAGGGAACCCCGGCGTGAAACCTTAAAGCCCAGGGTTTAGGGCTTAAGGTATGAAACTGCTTCAGACTCTACAACCCACGACACTCCGAAACCCTGCATCCAGGGCTGATGAGCTGCTCTTCAGATGGCAGAAGGCATCGGCATCTCAGCGTGCACCATTTTGGCTTGAGGTTCAGCAAATAAGGTTTAGAGTTTGAGGTGCAGACTTCAAAGTTCAGGAATAGACGAATGGATCTTCATAGTAGTGCCTATACATGCCCCGAATGTTTGCAGTTTCCCGGATTGTTCCATTACTTCATCTCTTCTAACGCAAAGAAAGCTTAGGGTGCGTAAGGTTTGAATGGACTTTACCCGCAGAAGTGAGTCCATAGGACGCGTTAGCATCAGCTCAAGTGACAATCTGGGCTTCACCCCTACCTACACCCCAAAAGTCTGTAAAATAATGGCCCTTTGGGCTGCTTTTTAGGGATTTAGGTCTATTATTCTACCTACTTTTGGGGCCCAGGTAAAATTCAAACTGCGAAGCCCTAAAGGATTAAGGGCTAAGGTGTAAAAAAACACTCACAAATCTCAAGCTTACCCAATGTTGTAGTAATGGTTGCAGTTTTATTGGGGGTGGCTTTTTTTTGGCGGATCCTTTAGGGGTCTGTCCATATCATGAGGGTTGTGGCATTTGCGGATATACAAGGGGACCTTATCTGCTCATAAGTCTCCAGCTCTCTCTTCTTTTTCGACTTAAGCCCTCGCCGCCAGAACCCCCTTCTTTTCACGGCCTTAATGTTAGGATCCCTATTATAATCCCTATTAAGGGGACCCTAACCCTATATTCGGATCCCTATTATAATCCCTATTAAGAGGGACCCTAACCCTATATTAGGATCCCTATTATAATCCCTATTCAGGGGAGGGGTTTTATAAATCAGGTTTCTACATTACACTGCAAAATGCTAAACCCTTCTCCAACCCGGAGCCCTAACACTACACCCCTAAACCGCGTCCATAAACTGCTCGACCCTGAGCTTTAAACCCTGAACCCTGAGCCCTAAATCCTAAGACGTAAGCCCTAAATCCTGAGTCCTGAACCCTAAACCCTAAGCCCTAAATCCTGAGCCCAATATTGGAAGCGCATGGGATCAAGGTTTCAAGGCTGCTGTTCGGGGTTCAAGGTTTCGGGTTAAGGGCTGGCTGTTTATGGGGTTTAGGGTTTATGGTTTTATTAAAAAACACTGGGGACGTTTACGTCTGCACTAAGTGGGTTTATGGGTTAAGGATTTGGGGTTTAGGGTTTTATTAATCAGGGGCCTACATTAGCCTCTCGGGCGGCTAAGGGTTGAGGGCCCCTCCATAGGGTCTGTTTAGGGTTTAGGGTTTAGGGTCTAGGGTTTAGGGTCTAGGGTCTAGGGTTTTGGGTCTAAGGTCTAGGGTTTTGGGTGATTGGGACCGGGAAGCCCTAAAGGGGTTTGCATTAACTTGGGGTTCGTGATTCAAGGTTGAATAGTCTCCTCCCCTACTACATAATAGAAGCCCCCACCAACAGTACATACCAACATGGTACCATGATATACCCGCCCCCCAGTTTCCAATAGTACCGACAAGAAACCTTATGTTGGGAGACATATTTGATATTCAGGGCGGAAGGGTGCTTATTATCGTGTAGTATGAAGGGATTACATGACATCTCCGTCTCCGTGAAGAGTCGATTTCCTCTTCGCTCTGGTCATAGGGTCTTATACTGCCCTCACCCTAGCATCCCCCACACGCAAGTAAAGTCCAAACAAGGTCTAGCTCAGACTTAGATGCCCTTTGTGTGTGTGCTTGGGGGGATCGTAAAGCAGGGGCGTTAATGGAGAAATCCTGCTCAACACTATATACCCAAAATGTGAGAATCATGGACGCAGACTATGCCTAGGGTCATGAAGCCTGTTGTGCATCCAACATATTGACCGGGACGACGCACTGCCTGAACCCTTTAGCACCAAAAAGCCCGAGGCCTGCGTCCACCGTGGACGGTGCTAGCACGTATCCGCCTATTCCCAGGTGCAATGGCATTGCGCTTCTGGCTTCACCGCGTCCATGCCTGCTTTCAGCCTCTCTTGCACTGGCCTGACACACCAGCGTCTTCCTGCTGATTCTGAGCTGCTCATACAAAAAAACTTGCATTAAGTTACCAGAATGGCCATAACCAGTAATTAATATGGTTTCCCCAATTTCGTAACTTGAATTAAGTTCCTTAACAGCACCCGAGGATTATCTTCCCCCTTGGTCCTGCTCTCCATTCAGATCAAGGGGCCCGGAGGTCATCAAGACGGGGTTTGGGGAGAACTTACAGTATACTACCATCATATGAGGCGAATACCGGGATAGTACTGCCAGGAATTCAGGCCTCTACATTACTCTTCCACTTCAATCATTTTCAAAGCACCCTCCGCTGAAAGCACTGCATTGCAAAATCCTACCCTAAACTCTACACGCTCATCCCTACAGCCTAAACCCTCAATCCTAAACCCTAAATCCTAAACCCTACATCCTAAACCCTAAATCCTAAACCCTAAATCCTAGACCCTACATCCTAAACCCTACATCCTAAACCCTACATCCTAAACCCTACAT
>CAJNIZ010011132.1:0-11327 GCA_905231905.1 Symbiodinium pilosum | reverse complement strand
GGGGCTAAGGAGTTGCTCATACCTTTGGTGGCCTTTGAGGGGTAGAACTGTGGGGTCCACTCTTTCTCAGCCGAACATCTTCGATATGCATGGGATCCTTGCATGTGAGGCAAACTTATCTACTCCGAGATGTGGGGCTATATGGCTGTTTGCGGGGGTGGGTGGGGAGAAGACCAGAAGATGGGGGTGGAGCGGGGGAACTGACAGTCATGCGCTAACTCTTCCTCAGTCCTGTTTCCGTTTTCTTTTGTACAATTTCGGACTGCGGTGCTTCGGGTGGAGCCCGAGCGCAGCCTTCGGGACGTGCATAGCACAATATAGCACATGGAAGAAGAAGAGAGTAGAATAAGAAGAGAGGCTATTTGACAATCGAGACGACAACTCCGAAAGAAGGAATCTGCTACCGCAGAGGGCGACTTGGCAACAAATCGGTACAAGCACGACAACATGGTCGACATCGAGGAGAGGGTCAACCAGCTCGGGACTACCGCAAACCTCCCCAAGGAGAACGAACGGAAGAAGAGCCAGACCTACAACACAAACATCATGATGTCAGGCACATGCGCTGAGACGCCGACATCAGGGACCAACCAACCCCTGCAAATGGTGGCGCATCCCTCCAGGCCTGTTGGACAAGCCGTTGCCGTGGTCTTGGCAGCCGTTGGCCGTTGGCGGATGCGTGTGGCCGCTCAATGGCAATCGCTGTTGCTGGACTCTTCCTGAGACCCTGAGCCTGCGGACCAGCAGCAGAGGCGGAGCATCGATGAAACGCAGAAGGAGAATGAGGACACACCACAGGATGCCGAGGGACAGGTACAAGAGCCCTGCCAACAACAGTCATCGGATACGTAGACGAACCCCCAAGCGCATCAGCACGGCCCTGAGGACAACCTCTTCGGGACCAGGAAGATGCAGGCGAGATGGAGGAAGCGAGGCCCCTGGCAGAAGAACCAGAGGGTGACAACTGTAGGTTCAACATGAGCCGACGCCTAGCCAATCTCCACAAGCCGACAGCACACCAGCAAATGTGAAGAATGGAGTGTGTGGAGGAATGCTGAGCGCAGCGGTGTGGACCTGGAGCCCAAGTTGTCAGCAGGAACGCAAGCTGATCAAAGGCTGGACGGGGCGCATGGGACAACCCCAGCCAGCCCCCAAAACGCTGCGGCCACCACAACCCCACAACAGGAGCCCACCCCGTTATGGTTTGTACGACTGTAGGGGCACGACATGGCACGACGCACATGTACCAACCTGAAGATCTGGAAGCAGGCGAGGGCCCCAACATTACGTCGTACATGCTGACGCCAAAAATGGGGGCCATGGAGGCGTCTCAGGAATGAGGACAGATGCAGGTGCCAAGCAACACAGGCAGCTCCCCCCACCCCGTAGTCCTGGCAGCTTTAGGACTCAGCTCAGCTTCGGCAAGGCAATTCAAAGCGCCGGAACCAAGGACCACGGGCTGAGCATGCAGGAAGTTGTCCAGAAAAGAGCGCGCTGCTAACCCCGATGACAAACACAGTTGAGCCATGTTTTTTGTTGCGCTTGTCTACCGATACTTAAATACGGAAATAATTCCTGGGATCTCGAGATTCAGCAGAGGCGGCAGCAGCAGCAGCCACAACAGCAGCAGCAGAGGCGGCAGCAGCAGCAGCAGCAGCAGCAGCCACAACGACAGCAGCCTAGGCAGCAGCAGCAGCAACAGCAGCAGGAGGGTAATGACCAAAATGGATTTCGAGAGCACAAGCATTCTCCAGTTCAGGCCAGGCTGGCGCCGGGCACACCGGCAACTGGCCCAGGTTCAAAGAACCGATGAGATGGAGGTGCATTGGGGGGAGCAAATTTGAAAATGTCGTGAGCCCTCCGGAAGGTAGCAAGGCAATGCCCAGGCTCCAGAGCCCTGGTGTGCCAAGACCATGAAGTGCTTGCTGACTAAGACTTGCGCTGGCAAGACTGGCTTCCAAAGGCAGCAGGCAAAGGACGCAACGCGAGGTGGAAGCCAATCTAGAGAACGAGGCCAAGAGAGATTTTCTGATTGGAGAAGTGCCGCATGAAACGGAGATTGAGCTGCGGGCAACTTCCTTGAGGGCTGGGAGTGACCTCTCTCTAAGCCATTGCAGCAACAACCTCGGCACTGGCAATACGACATGTTTAAGGCCCCTGCGGGAGACAATCAGCACAAGAATATGGAGGAGGCAGACGTGTCACGTGGAGCGTGAATAAGAACACCACGAGACATATTCTTCGACATTTTCATTCAGGTGAAATATCCAAAGATGGGCTCAGAAGGTTACGGAATTAAGGGAGCCATTGAGAGATCTTGGAGCGTACGATGGTATGTTCAGGAGAGGCCCAGAATAACCTGATACCCCTCAACCACATCTATAGCGCGTCATCGGATGAAACTCCTTTTGAGCACCATAACATGTAATTCTCCTGCACACTTAGCAATCCGAGAAGCTAACGGACAAATTTGGGGGGGCAACCACACACTGGAGCACGGCATTGGGATCAGGGGATGGAATCGCGCACGCGTTGGTTATCAGCGCGGGTTTTTACATGAACCACCCACCTGGAACACTGCACAGGCATGACTCTGCGCCCTGCTGACGGGGGAAGCAAGCCCTCGAGACATGATTCAAACATGTGCTATGGATGAGCATCAGGTAAGCGACATGTGCTGCAGGTTGTGTGTAGGGGCTGAGTAGACCTTTCTGAACAACTTGCCTGCCACCAAAAAAAGACGGAAGCAGAGGCCAAGGATTTTGACTTGGTGCCAATATCTTCTTCTTTTTGAGAACCTGATGTGAAATCAGGGGGGCGGGAGCAAGGCCACTCCAAACGAATGACCTGGAGCAGGTCATTTCGTGTAGCTATCGGTGGGTTTTGACGCAATTTGTAATTATGCCCGAGAAAGGGGGCGTTGCATGTATAGGGTGTTGGCAGCTTTGGTTACCTTGGTCCTATTGCAGGGGAACCGTGCCCTTGCAGGGAGATACCAGCGCAATGTGAAGTGTCACGACAGATTCCAGACGAGGGCGGGGACGTTTGCCTTTACATCCCGTATGGGGAGCGCACAGGAGCACGGGCTCGGAGCGGCAAACGTCAACAAAGCGCACCTCATCTGCGTGTTCGCTCAACTCTGCTCAGAGCATGCCAGGCAGCACAACCCAGAAAGTGAGATTCGGCCATCAAGTTTTTAGGACCTAGATATTGGCTCCCTGGATACCAGCGACGACTACTTTGGAGAAGAGCATTGTCTGAATAAGTTGAAGACACTGACAACATTGCACGGGGGGCAACACAACCCGACAACGAAGGTGTTGGCAGTATGAGGATTAGGAGATCGCTTGTGCAGATGGCAGTGATCAAATGCCCTCGGAGCACGGGATCGCCTCCACTGGGGAGGTGCAGGTTGTAAACCAGTCAAACAGTGGCAGCGCAGATGACAAGCGGTAGGATTCTGAACTAGAAAGCATGGGGTCAAGCACCGGAAACAGCAGTGCATTGGACGCTTTTGCCGTCAAAGTGTCACGAGCGACGGGGCCTGAACCTCCGGGTGGGTGGGAAGATAAGGACGGACAACAAGCTACAACATTCTACAGCGCACAGGCAAAGCATACGGTTCTTTGCACAATCTTGCCATGCAAGCTGCAGAGGGTTGTTAGCGCATATCGGTCACACCTGTATGCAAGGAGTTGCCAAATCTTGTCCTTGAGGTCCATTATGTCATCTTCCTTCAGGGAGGTTTTGTGGATGGACACGGACATCACACCTTTACATAAGCTGGAGCTGCTCTTCGATTCGCCTCAGTTTCAGCGAGCCTCAGCTGGCACACGAGTTAGCCTGGATAATTTCATTTGTCTCTTCAGCATCCATTCTCGCCGTAGTTGAGTACTTCTTCTTGTTTCTTTGTGCAAGCCATCGGAAGACATGTCTGCCATCATGGGAATTCTGACATCCGAGTGCTGAATCCCAGGCGGGGGGGCCCTCTTTTGGCCAGAAGCCTGCTTGCATCTTAGCAGTGCCCCAGCTAAGCTAAAGGCTGTAGCGGGCAAGTTACGCACAATGGTGTTTTAAGTTTTGCCATACCGTGACGCTTTGCATAGTGTGGGTGAGGACCACTGGTCCTTTGACTGCCGTCCGTGGGGGCACAGCGTTCGACCGAACCACGTTGTCCTCAAGTTGCCCCACTGACAAATTCTGAGTGGTGGTATGCGGTTGCAAGCATAAGCTTGCGCAGATGAGATTCTGAGCTCGTCGCTTCAAGTGTAGGTCAGGGCTTGTGGTGGGAGGTTCACAAAGTTGTGGGGTTGGCGCTCCGTGGTGTGCCCAGGCTCCTGGAATTGGAGCACGACGCATCCAACATGAGTCCTGTCAGCAGTTGGCTGAGGAGCTTGATGCATGCAGTGGATTAGGCGGCTAGCAGCTAGCTGTTTTTCAGTTCGCCGATTCACCTGACCTTGGTAGTGATGCCTGTGCGTGTGCTGCTGTTGCTTGTGGTTGATGATGTTGCTCCTGGGGGTCCTGGTGCTGCAGGTGCTGGAGCTGCTGCTGCTGCTGCTGCTGCTGCTGCTGCTGCTACATGCTGCTACATTTTTTGGCCCTTCCATTTACCAGTTGCTTACTGCCAACGTGCCATCTAATTATGCCCTGGAACTTCTGGAAAGAGCCGGTGCAGCTCTCCCCAGTGTCACTGACTTGCAGTGCCTCGCTTATCAGGCAGTATGCGCATGAGCATGAAACCAGCCTCTTCCTCATCGACAAGGATAGGTTGGCCAGATCTTCTTCAAAATGCAAGTGCGTGGGCATCTAGCAAAGTAACGACTCGTTCAGAATGTTGTGCGGAAATGGAAGCTGTATAGCTCTTCTGGAAGGAGATCCACTGGAAGCCGATTTGCTTGGCAAATTTCCTAGCATCGCGGGCTTTTCTAAGTCAGGTCCTGCATGGGGCCAAGGACCTGTCGTGCGCAGGTGGAAAGACATGTCGCTGCCTTTTAGCACCTCGCGTGTAAAGGTATTAGTACGCCTCTCGTGCATGAGATGTCGCAAGGATGTTTTCCGCTTGGCGTTCCTCAAGCTGAATGCTTCGATGTGGCTGAGCCCGGTCCGGCCGGGGGTCATCGGTGCCTTCCTGTTGAATGGCTTCTTCCTTCCACGGGGAATGATACAGCCACTTGCCCGATAAGTTGCATGTGATCAGCTGTGCTTCTTCTATGGTCCATCTTGCCTTCAACAGCCCAGCTTTTGGCCAGCCGGAAATGGCCTGGGCCATGGCAAGCACGGTCGTGACATTCCGCTGTGCATTCACCAGAAGACGCTTGTCCTATCTCAAACTGGGTCATGGGTTTGTGTTGGATTTCACAACGCACACGCCGACTTCAGTGGCTTAGCCTTGAGGATGGTCTGAAACTGCAGCAGCAGTCGTGTTGGAACTACGCGAAGATACGTGAGTCGTGTGTACAGAATCCTATGGACAGCGGTGTAGGATTGCTGGGCAGCTACCTGGGGACGGGTGGCCAATGCAACATTATATTTGGGTCATGCCAGATGCGGCAAAACCTATTCAATCCACCCCCCCCTCGTCCCGAGTCCCAAACCCGAGTCCCAAACTGGATTAGACCTTAGCAAGGAAAGAGCCTGGCCGAGTTTGGGCGGAAATTGTGACCTTTCAAGTGCCGTGCCTTGGCCTCACAGGACCGCTTACATCTTACAAGCTGGTCTAATTAGTACGGACAGCAGTTCGTGTGAGGACTCGCTTGATTTTTAGGGAATCCATGCTAGTTGCCTGGAGACTTTTCATGCGTCAGGGAGCAGCAATATTGCCATGCAACATGCTGAGGATTGGGGCTTGCAGCTCCTATTTCCCAACCGCCTTCGATCCTTTCAAGATGCCGGATGTCAGCATCTGGCAGATTAGCGAGACCGACCCTGAGCTTGCGGCTCATCAAAAGTCATGGTTCTCAAGGTCAAACTCCAGACGCTTTATTCTTGAAGTGCATCAGTTGGAGTGCAAGGAGCAGTTAGTTAGTGCAAGCAATGGTTGGTTGGTGCAACGGTGCTGCAGCAACGTCCTTTCAGCTTTCCAGATATATCAAGTCATGTTCAAGCAGCATCCTTTGGCAGCCGAGGCTGCAAAGATCAGCAGCGCAGATTGGGTTTGGGATGAGGTGGCATGGAGGGCTTTTCAGAATTAATCGCGAGCAAGATTTTTTCCAGCCCGCTCACTGTTGGCATCAGAAAATCAAGTAACGACTTTCGCTGTTGCATGAGTCTTTGCTGAGGCATACTACAAGATCCAAGACGGACTGCTACCAATGCTGCTGTGACCTCAGGGAATGCACAGGGACATGGTGTTGAGAAATTTGCGTAAGCCGGGCAGTAGCATTTCCCATCTGCTGTTGGTCAAAAACCGTAATCGCTCGGCATGACAAATCCTTTTGCCAACGGCGTGCTGTTCAGGTCAGAGGAAGCCCAGACCAAGACACGACCCAAAGAAAGCAGGGCGGCCACGTTCTCGGAGTCCAGCATAGTTCAGCATTCGGAGTTCTTGTGGCCTAAGACCTAAGACAGCAGCAGACCTGGCTATTGCAAAGGCATCTGTGGCCTACAGCCGCTTGGTGGAAGGCTGCCGCTTCCCATCCAGCACTGGTTGGCAAACTGTTTGCAAACTCCAGTGGCATGTTCCATAAAATTCCGGCGCTTGCACGCCAGCGAGGTTGCGATTACGAAGACAATCTCATCTTAGCCGTGCTCAGCGTGGGCCTCTCAGAAATGCGCATCTACAACCTCAAACGTAGAATCAAGTACATGCAGCACGGACCAAAATCCAGCAGGAGGTTGCAAAGCCGTGCCGGCAGCAGTGCAGCAGCAGTAGCAGGGCCAGCAACAACAGGTAAAAAGATCTCTTACTGGCGATGATGAGAGAGAGAGAGAGCGAGAGAGAAAGACAGCATCCTTGATGCTGCATAGCCTATAGAAGAAGAAGAAGAAGAGAAAGAAAGAAAGAGAGGCACAGCCAAATTTCTTCAGGTCCCTCTTTTGGACGCCTCAAATGAGGCAAAGCTCGGAGACGTGGGGTATGTGCACTGGTTTCGAGGATAGGGTCAGGGGTTCTGCGGAAGGGATCTGAATTGGTCAAGTCTTCCTCCGTGCACTTTGATCTTTTTCCGCGGGGCTTGAGTAGGCACTTTGATCCTCACATGCTCCGGTCCTCGCCAGCTTGGGACCTTCGCTCAGCGCGGCCACGGAGTGCACCAGCCGAAGAAGAAGAATTAGAAGAAGAAGAGAGAACGAGAGAGCCGTGTCCCGTGTCCTTCTCTCCTATCTAGACGTGTACAGTGTACACAAAATGTGGTGGCAACCTGCAAGATTTGCAGTTCTGGACCTCCTGCACCTTAGCATGGACACCCCCAGAAGCATACCGCAGCATACCTCTAATTTTGGTGGGAAGCTGCCCTTACTTTGAACTCCTGTTGTAGCGTGTGTCAATCTGAAATTGCTTAGTGGATAGAATTTCCACCTCCCAGTCACAGCCAAACGAGGGTGTGGGGGAGAATTCCAGCAGGATCCAGGAGAGGGCTCAGGGCCCGCTCCAACGACCGAATGAAAGAAAGAAGCCGTGCTAGAACCCTTCTTATCTTTCAGTTATAAAAGGCGCCACTGCCATGGGAACCGATCAAGGGGTGAGAGGAACCGCTGTTTTTGTCTTTTGTCACGTCCTCTACCTCTTTGTCATGAGTTCTCTCAGACACCGCATAAGTCTCACGTTGTCAACTCCGGGCATAGACAGACGGGGCAGCCTCGTGGTTAGTCACTCCGGAGTCAGTCAAACAGGCAAAGGGAAAGCTGCAAATAGTCATAGTGTCACGCTTCAGTGGAGTAGGGCGGAGCTTCATTCGGCTACTCGGACCTAGGGAGTTTTAGGCCTAGGCGCGCCCTGCGAGGGAAGCCGACAGAGAAGAAAAAGAAGAAGAAGAGAGCCTCCTAAGGCTGATATTCCTGCACCTCATAGAGCACAACGTGAGAACTAACCTCCTAATAGTAAACGACCCCCCGCCCATATTTTAAGCCTTAGTCAAATGATCTAATATCCGTGTCTATTGACTCTATTGAGAGAATTAGACAAGGCTGCCTTCAAAGTCCTTGTAAACTCCGTGGAAAATCAACCATGACTTAGTTAAATCATGTTAAATCAGTTTGATAATTACAGTCATGGTTGAATACTATGTAATCAGTTGAGATGATCCAACTAATTCTTTTTTTGGTTGATTGCATTTATACAAACCACATTAAAACAGTCAAAACCTAGGAACTCAAGGGGATCCCCAAGGCCTTTTGGATTCCTTATCATACCCCCCTAATGACCTCAGAGCCCCCCCTAGTTCGCTATTTAGTGGGCCCTTTTTAAAACCAGTCTTTTGGATTCTGGGGCCTTTGAATTTTTTAAAACAACATGAGGATTTCATATTCGGCGTCAAAGACTCCCACCAAGCTCCAAGTGGACCAGGGCTCTCCCACAGAAATAGAGGCCACATCAGGCCATTGATGTTGATGGGTAAGGAACCTTGGCTTGGCACATTGAGTAGTGATTAATAAGTCTTTGTGGCGAAATCTCTTCGTGTCCACCCAACAAGGGGGTCCCACAGCCCTCTCCAACGCCCGCGTGAAAGAAAGAGAACCCCTCAACACCAAGTAGACCCCCTGTTTTATGACAGCCATGCGCTTCCAATGCTTGTCGCGAAGATGGAAAACTTAAAAGGGTGGCGCGTTGGCGCTGCCACCAGCCGATCAGGGAAATCGGGGGAGTGGTCTAAGTACTGCTTCAACCCCAATAGATCCTGACGCTGATCTGGGTTTGAACTGACCTCTGGAATATAATACTCTAACGCTAGTTTAGTAACTAAAGACCAACAAATGTGGAGGAGGAGGGCCTCTTTTGTGGTTACGGTGCATTCCTACTCTGTCCTTATATGCAGGGGCAAAGACTACATGGTGCTGTGGTTCCATGTTGCTTGCCTGTATGGCTTGGAGGAGTAGCCGGAATTGTTGTGACAGAACTAGCTGTGATGGAAGAACTGGTTTACCTGCTTGGGCCCTAACTTCTTTATTGGGGATTCTGGAATAATATGAGGCTTTGATACCTAGAACCCTGCGTACAAGCGTGAAATACCAGGCGTCTAGTTTGGCAAAATGCTTAGGGGTTCCATTGTTAGCGTAGCGACCCCATAGATCAACGAACTAACTATATTCGCTTGGAAAATGTGTACCTTTATTTTTCTACTCAACCTACTACGCCATAGATGTTGCAACTTATTGAAAGAAGTCTTCGCGAGGGAGAATCTGTGACGCAGGGCAGTTAGGGTAGGCTTGTTCCATGATACTTGTGATCCTAAATACTTAGCGGAATCCGTGATAGGTACTGCATCGCCGTTAACAAAGTGAACCTGTTCATCTCCCAACTTAGGATGGCGTAGTAGCTCTGTTTTGGTTAGATTGAGGAGTAGTCCGTATAGCGAGGCCTCTACTTGAAGATGTTTTAGATATTCCTCCACCACCTGTACGCTAATGCCGAACAGTAATGTATCATCTGCATACTCTAAATCATAGACTGGTTTTCCAACTGACCAAGTGTTAGTGGGGATGCCATGTTTAAGTAGTCTATCGTCTACGTCAATTCGTATAACGGATAGTACCATTACAAACAGATAAGGGCTGAGAGGGCAGCCCTGTCTGATGCCCGTGTGAGGAGTAGCCTGACATTTTTCTCCACGCATTCCTACCGTATAAAAAGTGGGATCCGTGTATATGTCCTGAATTATGTCTAAATAGTGCTGATTTACTCCCAGCCTTTTTAGTGCGATGCTCATTGAGGAGTGGTCGAGCTTGTCAAAAGCTTGCTTCCAATCTATAAACAAACAATGGAAGGGGGTACCGGTACGGGCAGCATAGTCCTGAAGGCGTCTTAGAATGAATAGTGGTTGGTGGGTGCTTCTGTCTTTCCTAAAGCCGTATTGGGTTTTACGTAATCTATAATCATATAAAGTCGACAATCTGTCCTGTATCATGGCGGCGTATATTTTGTATGTGGTATTAAGAAGTAGACCCCCTGTTAGGAGCCCAGGTTTCATGTTTAAGCCGACAGGGGCAGAGGGTGAAAGGGAGGACTTCCCTGGCTCAGGGTGAGCAGGTGAGTAAATGGCTTCCAAGTCGTCAGTATTCCGACCCTCTTTGGACCCGACCAGAGAAAAGGCGCGACATGGAGCGTTAAGAATGCTCTGAGCTGCTTTGGCTGAGAAAGTTGATACTGGTGGCTGGGACAACTCTGTTCATCCAGAGCTTCAGCTGTTGAGAATCGGAATGCTGTACATTCCAGTAGTGCAGTTCTGCAAGCATTGACCTTTCAGGCTCTCTGGCCAAACAAATCCTCTCCCAAGGTGGAATCTCTTTCTAACCTTGCCCACGGCCGGTACAGCTGGAAATTGTTGTGAAGATGTGGTCCCGGTATGCCAAATGCTTGATCTGCTGTCTTGAAATCTTCATTTTGAGACTGTCATGTGCTTCTTTCTTGATGTCACGGTCGTAGCTGGGCAACGTCCGGCTCGATGCCAGCAAGTCTCTTCTATTCTTCATTACTGTTTGAACCTCCGCTGGATTAACAGGAACATCAAACGATGATAATGATGATGGTCTTGGTCATGATCATGGTCGAAATCATCGTCGCTTGCTTTAGTATGAAAGCAAGGCTCGGAATGGGCACATAAGACTCATGGTGCGAGCAAACGTACATCACGCAGCACGAAAAGCAGCAGCTCACGCAGAATATCTTTCAAGCGTAGCAGCCTTTCATGTGGAACACATACTAAGCCAGCAACAACTACTCGGCCAACAGTGAACATACAACCTGCCCTTTAAGACAAGTGGGTTTGAATAGCTACCTTAACGGTGCGGGCTTGCTTGCGTTTCTGTTCCTGATCCCTTGCGTTCAGCTTCGCTCAGAACCCAAGCTTAAATGGCAAGTAGCAAGAAAGACAAATAAATGTATATGTATATAAGTGTATATATATGCTCACCCCCCCTTCCAAGAACTACCTTTTGGGCTAAAAACTGCTTAAGTCATGGGCCGATAGGAAAGGGAAAGATCCCCAGCATTAGTATGAATATAGGTAATTTCACTATTATTGAGACTCGTCTTCGCATCAATATGATCATGGCTGATAGTATTATTACCGAAATCAATATGAATATGAGAATTAGTAGTAGTATGAATGTTAGTTCCAATATGGATATTGATACTCATATTATTGTTAAGGTTGGTATCAGTAATGCTA
>CAJNIZ010011131.1:0-11328 GCA_905231905.1 Symbiodinium pilosum | reverse complement strand
TTAGGGTTTAGGGTTATTATTCCCTCAAGAAACAAACCTCGAGATTGTCAAACGTGATGGGCTTCGGGTGGAGGTTTTATGGGCTTGGAGATTTAGGGCTATGGGGTCATCATAATGACATTGTTGATATAGATGGTCAGGCTGAGATTTGAAAGACTCGTGTTGCCGAGAGCTTTCCTGGATTTCTGACGACTGGACGGCATTTACGTTTCTACGATGAGGGTCTCTGGGAATCATCTAACAAGCTGAAAATCTCTTCTCACTTAGCTTTTAACATAGCTGCCTTTCCCAATCCGATTCAAGGTTCTAAGTTCTAAGTTCTAGCCAGCTAAACCCAGTTCTCCCCACCTTTAACACTACTCCCTAAACCCAATACACGAAGCTCAAAGCTTAAGACCTTGAAGTATGGGCCGAAGCTCAGGAAGTATCCATACACCTTGTAGTGTAGTACGGAGTGAAAACTGGACCCCACATGGAAAGTACTTCTGTATCCGGGTTTATATAGGGGTTGCCACAGGGGTGGTACAACAAGAAATAAAGTCACACTGATGGGTGCTCAGCATTTGAGGTCGTCCTTGATACTTGGCTTGTCAACCGGGCAGTTTTCCCTAAGCCCTACCTAAACCCCCCAAAGTAGGTAAAATCATGGCCCAAAGCCTCTAAAAGCTCAAAAGGCCATTACTTTACATACTTTAGGGGTCCAGGCAAACCCTAAAGCAGGTACCTACGCCAAAATGTGGCAAAAGGGACCAAGCTGATGATCACCAAATTCGTCACAGAATTCCTGTCAGACAAGAGCGCTAACACTCTGGCCTGCGATGATCATGTGAGTTATAGTCTAAACTCCTTAATGGGGCTTATGTAGGGGATTCTATAGGGGACTACTATAGGGCTTATTAAGGGGGATACTAGGAGTTTAGACAAGGGCTCATGTCTTGGATTTATCTTTGGGAAGGACTTGCCTCGCACAAGAGGGTTTAGGGTTGAGGGTTTAGGGTTTAGGGTTTAGGGTGTAGTAGGGTGTTAGCGGTTAGGCGTTAGGGTTTATCCTGCCAGCCAAATTTCTTTGGTAATCTCTTGACGATGCACAGGGGGGAAAGGACTGGAGATTTCACGACGCATCTTCTAACTTCGCGAAGTCTGAAGCCGCAATACCCGAATCCCTAAGCCCTTAAGCCTGCCTGGACCCCAAACATCCAACACTAAACCCTGAACCCTCAGCTCCAAAAAGAGCAAGGCCTCAACCTTAATCCTGCATCTCCCAAGATTCTGAAATCCCACTCCTTTTAACAAAAAACACAACATCTTACAGTTCCCCTTAAGTAGATAGAATATGGGGTATATTGGATAATTCACCCAAAGCCATATTCTATCTATTCAAGGGGGGCTATACCATAAAGCCTGAACCTCTTACCCTAAACCTCAACACTGCGAGGCGAACCAACTTGATTGCAGCCCTGCGCCCTGTGAGCTCCGGGTCCAAAGAGTCCAGGGCTTCAGCACTCAGGCCGGTGCGAGGTTTCGGATGAGAGGGTTTAGGGTTTTAGGGTCTAGGAATTTTAGGGTTTAGGGTTTCCGGGTTTTAGGGTTCAGGGTTTTAGGGCCTTAGGGTTTTTGGGTTTAGGGTTTTAGGGTTTGGGGTTGAAGGTTTGGTGGGGGTTTCTTGAAGGAATTGCAGTAGTTGGGGGTATGCAAGAGAGTTTTGGGCCTGGGCGTTCCCGTAGAGGATTTGAATTTTTTGGGGTAAATAAGAAGATTTGTGGTTGAGGAGGCTGTTCGGAAACCCTAAACCCTAAACCCTTAATCCTAAACCCTAAACCCCAAGCCTTGCCTAAACCCAAACCCATAGGTCTCGAGCTTTGGAATGGAGGTTAGGGTTCAGGGTTTAGGGGTTTAGGGTTTAGGGTTTTAGGGTTTAGGGTTTAGATAGCAGGAAACCGTGCACAGGAATAGGTGTGTAGTCCCCCTTCAGTAGATAGAACATGGGGTATATGGGGATGTTATTGTAATATACCCAATGCCATATTCTATCTACTTAAGGGGGACTATAGACCAGGACTCTTCAACCTTCAGCGCCGCGGCTGCAGTTTGGAACTTTGGAGCTTGGACCCAGAACCCCCACACCCTGAACTGGGCTGCTGTTGAGGAACTTAAGCTAAGTTTCTACAACATGGATGAATACTGGCTGCCTTAGGTGGACCCCCACCCAGTAATAGTGACTATAAGGGAGAATAGTAATCATATTAGGGTCCTCTCATAGTCCTATACCCCCCAAAGCCAACTTAGGGGTGCTCAGTCAATAAAGGGATATCCGATTGGTCCGATCAATGGCACAAGGCAGAACATCTGGATCTACTCCCGCTGCCTCTCAGGTAGCCCAATATAGCTGTTTAGAGTATAGGGTTTAGGGTTAATGAAGGAGTCTAGCTTAAATCATGTCAAGGGTTCTAGTAGAATTTTAGGGACATTCCGTAATTTAGCTATATATTGGGCTCTGTGGGCTGGGACATGTGGTCCCTGCAAGCAACGGTTCCAAGATGGCCCCATGTCAGGCTTTTGAACTCGTAGCCTGAAGCCCTAAGACCTCCAGAAGTCCCCATGTTGAGTGCTGAGGCATTCTGAGGGACTCCAGCATCACCAATAAGCTAGGGAAGCAACTTCAGAGGGGTATTATAGCGTTATCATGGGGAAACTATATCGCCTGACTCAAGTGAGGGGTCGAAGGTATACGGTCTGCGGTGTGGGCATTTACGGACTTCGGGTATTGTTCGACGTCTCAAGCTACAGTTAGAGTGACCGTACAGAAGAAACCCTTCCCTGTGATAAGTTCCCACCGGGAGGGCCGGCTTACGGATCATTCAACCCTGATCTTGCTACACCTTACTGGTTTACTGGTGGCTAGTAATAAAGGAATGAAGCAATGGGAAAGGAGATGGAATGTGCTGTGTCTAGTGTTAAGTTTAGGGTTTGGGGTTGTAAGGGATTGGAGGATCGGAATACACGTTATGTTGGGTATGACTTTTGGAGAGCATTCATACAGGAAGCATGACAATCACGGACCAATTCTTTTCTTCCTTACCCCACGCAGCAGGAACCTGCCCTATAGACCCCAACCCTACGCTTCTGGTGAGGAAGTTGAAGATGTGTTCTCCTTGGGACTTAGCTTGGACCTTAGACCCTTAACCCTTTGGGATATTCCCTTATATTCCAATTATAAGTGCCTGAGGGTTAACCCTTAGTAGGGGTCCTAAGTGCCACGTAGGATTTACGCTTCGAATTCGAGGTTTTGAGTTCAAGGTGATTTTCTTCTTGGAATCAAGGTATTCCAAACCCGTAGCATGGAGCCCTGACCACCGCGGAGTAGAAGCACTGCGGCTAGCACCTGTTTTGGATTAGGGAAAGGGAATTTCGCCCAACGCCTCCGGGATTCCCAGAACAGTGGGCCCCGATCTGAAGGTAGGACATTTGAGCTATGGACATCCGCTTCAAAGATATGCCCGTGCAAATCTTACGGCCAGATTGCCGGGAATCGTCCAAAGATACCCTTGCATTCAACGCCTCGGGCTTGACCTACGTAGGCATGTGTCGTGAACTAGTTAGATTCTCCAAAGCAGCAATTAACAGAGACTAGTCTTCCCTGGAATGTAACTCATTTTTTCTATTTGGGGCTTGACAGAACTCTAGGTACTCTGTTTGCAGTTTTGCTAGCGCAGCACCTTGCCCTAAAACCTTAACCCTCAACCCTACAAGCCGATACTCATAGGAAGTCGAATGGGCCAAGCCCAGCCCCTAGCCTGAGCTCCAAACACGATACGTTCAGGCTTTAGGATTTAGGCTATTTAGGGTTCAAGCTTTGGGGATTAGGTTTAGGATTTAGGGGCCTAGGGTTAAAGGGTTTAGGGTTCAGCCGCAAAAACTTCAGCCCAAAGCGTAGGAAGAAAGGACATCAGAGGAGATTCTGCAAGAGTGCATGTCAAGTGGCTGAACCAAGGTTATCGTAGGCTTAGGGTTTAGGGTTTAGGGTATAGGTACCCTAAACCCTAAACCCCCTAGAGTCCCGCTCCCGACACCCTTCTAAATGCTAGACCCCAGACCTTCAACCTGAAACCTCAAGCGCCCCTTCCTCCCATGTTTGGAGCAGCCTGAATTTTGTCCATCCTAAGCCCTGAAATTAGATCGTTCAGGTTAGAACCTGGAATATTTACCCAGAACATTTACAACGAGCCAAACGGGCCAAATTCTACATGTCCCTGATCCCACACCTGCCGCAAGGTGCTTTAGCGACTTTCTTCCAAGGCCCACTGTTCGCCTGCTAGGGTTTAGGGTTTAGGATCTAGCTTGTGTTCATGTGATGGGGTGATCGCCGGCACGGCCTGGTCGCTCGCTCTGGTGCATCGTAGGCAGTCCGACCCACGACCACGGTAAGCTCAAGCAACTTACTAGGTTGCTGTTAAGGAGCTGAATTTAAGTTACTATATCAGGGCAACCATATTACTTAACATATCTGAATATGTATATATATATATGCTACAACATAACTATATATATATGCATATATGTAATGCATATATTATCCCCATGAATGTAACTTATTTTAAGTTGCTTAATGAAGAGCAACCCAGTTTAGGGTTTGCTTCCAAAAGTTTTATTACAGGCATCCCAACGAAGGCCCGGTCCGCCCCGACGGGGGCCGCACTTCAGGAGGGGAGGGCATTGAATGATGGTAACTCAGAGGAACCGGCTTTCCATACCAGTAAAAAAAATGGTAATAAGAAGAGAGATAATAATACTAATATTAGTAATAGTGATAATAGTAAGAATTAGGAATATTTACTACTAAGACAAGTAAGCATAATAAAGATATAGTAGTGATACAGCTGTTGTGCTGGAACCGTCGTAAATCATGACGGGATGGTAGCAGCTTGGTAGCATCTGGTTGAGGCTGCCAAAGACCTATCAGCGGTTCTGACGTATTGTTGGATGTTCGTCGTTGACCAGCGTTTCCACCATCGATTTGCTGAGAGGCTCCTTGATTGCTGACTTCCGTAAAGTCGGGCAGTGCGGGAGTACTAGTGCCGGGTTACATCCGAGGCTACTTAGGGACAGCTGCACTCGTGATGGTGACAGTCTGAGCTTGGCTTCTCGTTGTGCGCTGTGACGTCAGATCTCCTAGCCCCTGCTCTTTCGCATGTAAACATTGCGGACGTCTGTTCGGGGGGTTACCCGCGAGGCCTGCCAGCCTCTTGTGGAGTGCTCCAGTGAGGGCACCATGGATGCTGGCATACTGTAGACTGTAGACCCCCGATTAATAAAACGCCTCCTTTCAAGGACCTGAATATATTAGGAATCCCCACTAAGGGGAGGGGGTTATTAATTGGGGGTCTAAATTACCCGGGTTGCTTGATGCTCGGGCGGCTTCGCGTGGCCCTTGTACGGAGCTTTGACTTTAGGGCTTCGGCTGAGAGGCTCAGAGTATAGGCCCCATTAAGTGGATAGAATATGGGGTACTTGGGGATCTTAGTATAATATACCCAAAGCCATATTCTATCTACGTAAGGGGGACTATAGGCTATGAGCAGGGGAAGGACGGATCGGATTATAGGCCCTCTTAGCTGACAACAGAAGTTTATGGAAGGAGTCATTCCTTCATCTTGGGCTCAGTGACCGGAAGCCTTCCACAGGGGCAACTTCCCAGATGTTCTTCTGAAGAATCATACGGGGGCCCCGTGGCCGCTGTAAATACTCGATCCCTGACTCATGTTGAAGTGGCCCATCCCTAACCCACGGAACTCAAAGCCGGTACAACAAAAATTGACGGCAAGCCTTAATCTGCACACTTCAGACTCCACTTCAAACTGATTGACTTTCAGGTTATCAGCGCTCTGGCAATCTTAACTACTAAGCCCTAGAGTATGGTAACTCGGTATACTTTCCTTGCGACTGTTGGATGGAGAGTTTGATGCCAAGCCCTACGCCAATGAAAACACGGGATTGGGGTCTGGCTGACAGTTCTCGACCCCAAGCGTTAAATCCTAAGTCCTTGACCCCCAGGCTTTCAACCCATACCGCAAAACCTGAACCTAAAACCCGAAGACCCTAAACCCAACCCCTAAGGCCCTCACCTGTAAGCCCTGAAACCTAAACCCCCAAACCCTAAGCTCTGAACTCTGCACATCAAAGCCTACAGGTTGACTGCTCGCGGTGATGACGAGGCTTTGTTGAAGCAAGTTGTGACAAACTGGGTTGCTGTTAAGGTACTTAAATTAAGTTATCATAATGGGTACATATAGTAAATAATAGGGTTTCCCCAATGTAGTAACTTAATTTAAGTTCCTTAATCCCTATATTCCCCCCCAGTTTCCATGTCATTTTCCATTTTCTTTTCCATTTGATTCTCCATGATAGGGGGATAATCCCTAAACCCTAAACCCTAAACCCTTAATTTAAGTTCCTTAACAGCAACCCAGGTTGTGGCAAAGCATGACAAGGATTTGAGTTTCGGAGGTTGAGGTTCTTAGTTGGGAAGGGGTGTTGAGCCCCTGCTGGTTTTGGGTTTTGGGTTTAGGGTTTAGGGTTTAAGGTTTAGGGGTTTAGGGTTACAACTCCAGCCAGACCAGTCGGTGTACATAGGAAAAGCAGCGGCAGGTGTAGGGGTCGCAGGTATGCATGGGCCAGCGTTTTGTTTTTCTTCTTCCTAGATGTAGCTCAGTCACGTGTGGCTCTCCCTTCATCTTCGTGAATGTTTTGCAAATGGGGGGGGTGCTGCCCAATTCCTCCGTCGCGTCATAACATGCAACCATGTAAATACCAGAATACATTGCTCTCCAGCCAAATCCTACTTTTCATGTTTGAATTTTCAGCCGGCTCAAGATCTTCGCTGTTTCGGAACAAGCTGCTTTGCCGTGTGGAGGCTGCGCTGCCCTCAACCCCTTCGCTATTCTACGATTCGCAGGCAAGCGCCAACAAGCACACGAGATGTGAATCCTCCTCTGTTAAGAAAGGCAGGCAATTAGATTTAGACACACGCACGCATGACTTCCCGGCAAAAACTCACAAGCAAGATGTGCACTGTGTGATGGTGTCATAATTGTTAGTGTTCTGCAAAGCTGTGTGCAGGGCAAGCATTTGTTGTTTGTCAACCAAAGTGTACACGCCGTCATCAAGCAAAAGCTCACGGGCAACGTGTGGATCTGCCACTGCTTACTTGGTGAGCCTTCAACGAGTCGCAAACTTCGCCTTTGATAGCGCTTGCAACCTCTGAGGCCTTCAACTCACCGTTAATGCGTCTTTCATGTGCCGTAGGCCGGGCCGCCATGTACACACGTGTCATCGTTTTCGGACACTCACGTTTTGTTGCATGTTGGAAGTGCCAACATCCAAAGGGTTCAGGTGGGTTGGGTCGCCATCGTCCCAACGGTTTTGGTTTTCAGGCATTCTCATACTCGTTGCCTGTCGAAAGTCAAAAACGCTAAACAAAAGAAAGATCAAACCCTAAACCCCCAAACCCAATCCAAACAAGGATCAGGTGTTTTGACGTCGCCATCTTGGTAGTTGTCGCCATTTAGGCCATCACATGCTCGGCACGTGTCAAAAGTGCCAACAGTCATGCAGATGAGGCGGCCCCACACACAAGAGAAGTCGAGCCACGCTCCCCGAAGAAGGGACGAGCCACATCTGAGCACGATTCACACGGTTTAGGGTTTAGGGTTATGGGTGGTGTTATGGGACCCTTGCCATGTGTCCTGTCAGTGTGAGAGGTGTGAATCACTAGTCTCCAATTCTGGTCGTGGTTGTCTTCAATTTGAGTATGATTTTTCCAGATTTCCCTCGTCTTTATTCATGCCCCTACTTCCACAGAAGAGTGCCGGGAAGGTTTTTGAGGGCCAGGCTCAAAGTAAGACAAACATGGAACCCTGAGGCGCGTCCAACAAGTAAGCGGGTAGTACTTTCATGCTGGGCATGTTTTCCAGGCTCCAGTGTTCAACATACGGTGAGCGTATTTGTTCACCGTTTACTTCAACGGCCCTTTCCAAAACACATAGGCCTGCAGCGTTCTCACTTGGCGTCTGAGTTTTCATTTTCTTTTCATTCATTCCTTTATTCCTTTATAACCCCACTATAGTAGTTTCCATGGTCTTTTTCATTATCCCTAAACACTAAACCCTGTATAACCCCCTTGTATCAGCTTTCCATTCCATTATTATCGGAGTAACAGTTGAGGCGGCAGGATTCAATTTTGGATTTGAGCGGCAAGCCTGTGCACTTGTCGCGTCATGGCTCTGAGCATCTACAGTAGTTTCCCACATATTGGGTTATACGAGAGGCAAAAAAAGGGCGTATATAAGAATGAAGGGATAATGGAAAAGAAAATGAAAACTACTATAAAATCCTAGGGTGATACATAGCATTGTTCTGGCATTTGGAGCTAGGTATTGTCGATGTGCGTGGGATTCACTGGGCCTTTCGGCTTAAAGCCCAGTCAGAGGTCAGCGTCCATAGTTTGACAACACGGAAGCATGCGTTGCAGCCGGGGTTTCCTCAACGTCCCTAAACCTTGAAAACCCTCCACTGAGCTCTGGTCCGGAAGGGTTCTACGGTTTCACTTGCGCGTCGAGCTTTGAAAGGGCACGCTTATTTTCATGACAGGTAAGTCCCAGGAAGGGGCCCCCGAAAATTGGGGCATGACATTGGGGAGGGCATGAGTGTGCAGCAAATTTCCAGGTAGCGCTGCTTGGGGGGTGACTTGTATTTGCGCGAAGATTGGCGCACATCAGCATGTCAGTGTTTTCGTGAGAGAATTACACTTATGGGCTTGTTTTAGTTGGGTAAACAACACGACGCAACTATGACCAGGTTGTAACCTGGAGTCCGTGAGAACGAGCATGATCGATGGAAGTACCGCTGTGCAAGTGCATACTTCGTAGCGAAATCCATTGAGCTTTCATCGAAACATCAGCATTATTATCAAATATTTGTTGACACACTTTGCAGCAGAATTCCTCACATTCATGTCCCTACGGGCCCCACCTCTGCAGAAATCGACGTTTGTCTGTTCCGGTTCTTGTTGTGGTGGTGGGCCATTTAGTGAGCCTAAGCCCTGAGTGCCCGAAAGATCAGCTGGTGCACTTGAGAACAAAGATGGGATTAGCAGTGCTTACAAAGCCGGAGGGAGGTATGTGTGAGCCTTCGGGAGAAGCTGAGAGGACTAGGGGGGACTAAGCAGTAATTATTCGAGTTGGAGCGTGTGAAGCATTTGCTTCCCCTGAACAGCAACCCTTCAGGACCTTGCAATACGAGTGGTTGTAGAAGAACATGGGGGTTTCCCAAAAGCAGGGGTACCAGTTTAAGGGTCCTTATAATAAGGACTATAGTATATTGGGGTCTATATGTTGGTCCCCCTATCTAAGGAAACTTCCACATTTTATAAAACATCAGACCCATGGAAGTGCCGAAGGTGCTGGCAGACCTCGAGGTGACGCATCAACCCCTTAACCTAGACCTTAAACGTGCGTATCAGTTCGTAGTGACAATAGTGAAGCAGAACAGGATTCAAGGGTCAGGCCTCCATGTTTAGGGTTTAGGGTTTAGGGCTCTAGCCGCTGGACTACGGTTAGAAACTCTCGCTCTCATGTAGATCTTTGGAGAATCAAGAACATCCTCATTCCAATGAATAGGTTTCCCTATGACTACGATTAGAACAGGATTGCAATTAGAACCCTACATCCAAAACCCTAAGCCCTGGACTTTAAATCTTAAACCCTGTTCTCTAAACATGCTCCGAATCCGCACACATCCGTCATTGACACAGCCACGGGCGAGGCCTCCAGCTTGAGTGAGCAGGGCGAAGTGCTCAAGGCGACTTGTATGCAACTGAGCCATAATCTAAACCCCTTTACGGGGGGGGGGGGGTTGGGTTTAAACTCCTTAAAGGTGTTTTTTCTAGGGATTATTTAGGGGACTACTGTAGGGGTTATTGGGGGAGATACTAGGAGTGTAGAGTATAGCTCAACTGGGGGAGCTTCCAGGGCTTCAGGATTTGGGGTTTAGGGGTGAGGGAGCTTAGGGTTTACGAAACATGGTGTTGGGTGTAGGGTTTAGGGTTGAGGGTTTAGACTTAGGGTTGAGGGTTTAGGGGACGGGTTTTGCTCAGGGTACGCAAGCATCCTCAAAATGATCGGTTGTTATCACGTTAGCACGAAGCGAAAGAACAGAGGTTTTGCCAGTGGTAACGAGCACGTACAAGGTAGGAATTGCCAACAGGAGGTCTATCTAGTGGTTCATGAGTTAACAAAGCTACATCGCTCTAGGAAAGTTATGCCACAGGCAGTGCTTTGGGTTCAAGTTTCGCAGTTGCTGTCTCCAGCTGTTGAGCATTAAAGGTTTAAAGTTCAAATTGTTAGGACCCAGGATTGCACCTACTCGGGGCCCACAGGGGTTCCTGTGCATGGGTACTGTTGGTATACGTGTGGAACCGTTGGGTTATGTAGATGGAGTCTAAAACAAGGGAAGACAGAGCCTTGAATCCTCTGAATCTACCTGACCCTAAAAGTAGGTAAAGTACTTTCCAAAACCAACCCCTGCAACCCCAAACCCTGAAGCTGGCTCAAACCAACCCAGCCATTGGGGTCGAGGAAGGCCTATCGGAATTACCTTTCCCACGCTAAGTGGAAGGCTCTATAGCCCCTTTGCAGGTAGTCTGCCGAGCGTCCTGTTGCGTAGACCCTTTTGGGGTTTAATGTAGGCTTGAGGGACGAGGGCATCATGTCCTAAACGGAAGAGTCGTACGTTCAGGGTTTTGGGTTCAGGGACAGTTTTGTTTGGGGGATGGGCTTCGCGTTCATGGATTTGGCTTCCATGATTGATATTTGAGGTTGGTGGTTCGGGCTTTGAGGGAAGTTCGGTGAGAGCCTGCGGCTGTCTAGGGTACAGAGATGGGCTCCGATGAGGGTAGAATTTAGGATTCGTAATTTAGAGTTTAGGATTTAGGTTCGCAATGCATTGTCCAGGAGTTACGGATGGACTTTCTTGAAGGCTTTTACGGCCTGATATACAGTTGTCTCTCGGAACTCCACTCGCTTGCAGCCCAGGAGGTTAGTGTGGACCCGTGATTGATAAACCCCCTCCCTTTAAGGGCCTTGATATTAGGATCCCTACAATAATATCCCTATGAAGGGGAGGGGGGCATTAATCAGGGGTCTCTTTAGCAACTGATCATACACGGTTACTTACAGAGGGATTATATAACGAGTCCCATCCCTATTGCAATCCCTATTAAGGGGAAGGGGTTTATCATTCAGGGGTCGACATTACACACTAAACCCTAAACCC